>BQNB010000526.1:0-152500 GCA_026074375.1 Tanacetum coccineum | reverse complement strand
TGCTGCAAATGCTTGCTGCAGTAGCTTGTAGCAAAGCAAATGCTTGTTGCAAATGCTTACTGCAAATGCAATAGCTTGCAACAAAGCAAATGCTTATTGCAAATGCTTGCTGCAAATGCAAAGCAAATGCAATAGCTTGCAGCAAAGCAAATGCAAGTTGCAAATGCTTGCTACAAATGCAATAGCTTGCAGCAAAGCAAATGCTTGTTGCAAATGCATTACTTCAATAACATCAGAAACTGCAAATGGAATTAACACACATAACAAACATAAGGTTTTAACACACATTACTTCAGTTGCCATTACATAAGGTTTTAACACACATTACTTCAGTAACCATTACATAAGTTAACATACATTACTTCAAAAGGTAAAATCAACTTCCACCTCCCATCTACCTCTACCATTTCTTCACTTCATTAGTTAACATACATATTTCAATCCTATATTATCATACCATATCAGACTACCCAAAATACTTTCAGCTTTAACAACAACATAATCAGCTTGTCTGCATAACTTTCAGGTTTCCTCACTCCAAATTTCTTCAAAATATCATCTCATGTGTGAACATTTGCTAGTCCAAGCACACATCCTGTGATTTGAATAGGGCTTTTGAAGATGACTTTTGGATTATGTTTCTGTGACACTGGTACATATTTACCTTTAGACTTTGGAGAGTAAGATTCATGAATGGTATCCTCATCAGTGCTATCCTTGTCTATGGTATCCTTGTCTGTGCTTGGAAAGATGTATCCTCTAGATATTCCTCAACAGTGTCATATCCATACAAATCTAGCAATCCTTGTATTGATGGCCCTCCTTAGGAACACTTACCATTGATGGCCCCTCCTTAGGAATACTTGCTATTGATGGCCCTTTGCTGTCATTTGAATAGTTACCAAAGTAAGAAGACAATGCTACTACTTAATCCTATACTGTTTTTGACAACAAAAACATGTTGACATATAACACAAACAGATAAGCACATTGGACACACATTTCTCAATCAGATAAGCAAAACCAACAATCAGAATAAGCAGATAAGAAAATGTATAAGCAGATAAGCAAATGGAATTAATAGACATATTTTAACATCCTTACTTCATTAACCAAAAAGCTTACCATTCTAACATCATTACTTCAGTAACAGCCATATTGTTTTACAACTACATAATGTTTTAACAGCTACATAATTAACATTACATAAGGACCAAAATACCAAAATACATCAAAAGGTAAAATCAACTTCCACCTACAATATTCCTCTTCCCTTTCTTCTCTTCTGCATAAGTCATAGTTAGGGGTATCTTCACTCCAAAGGTCTTGCTAAGAATAGCATCCAGGTTTTAGCATTTGCAAGCCCAAGTACACAATTTGTTATTGGTACATGGCTTTTGACAATGAGGGTTTTAGGTAATGCCTGAGCCTTTGACCCAGATGCTTTAGCCATAGATGCTTGAACTTTTGCATTTGACCTATATGCTTGAACTTTATCCTTTGACCTAGATGCTCATACTTTAGCCTTTGACCCAAATAGTTAAACTATAGCCTTTGAAGATGACTCAGATGCCTTAGCCAATATAAATGCTTTAGCCTTTGAAATATTTGAGAAAGAAGGTTTAGCATTACTCTTATTACCTCCTGACTTTGAAATGTCCTTGTCTCATCTCATGTACCATTTTAGCAAACTCTTAGATTGTCCTTTGTTAGATTTGCATTCTGAAGACCTATAAACAATCACCTTAGAAGTGCTAATATGAGAAGTGCTAGCTGTGTCTAGGATGTTGTAGTCTGAGTCTGAGCTGCTATCTGAAATGATAGTAATGATTTCTGCATGGTAACAACAAACTCCTAAACAAGGAAACTCCAAAACCGGGTCATATTAAAACCAAACAAATTGCAAATATGATCCCATTTAATCCTATTCAGGCTAAAAATTCAAGCTACGTTTGTATACAAACACTCCTTTAACTATATGTTATGATGGAAGTTTACATTTGTAATCCAAACACTCCTAAACCCCTAAACAAGGAAACTCCTAAACTGGATCATATTCAAACCAAACAAATTGCAAATATGATCCTATTCAAGCTACATTGCCCTATTACAAACACTCCTTTAAGTCCTATGTTCTTTATCAGCTTAGTGTTTAATCAGATAAGCACATTGGATGCCTAAGCAGAGTGGTAAATGCATAAGCAGAGAAGCTATAACGAATAAGCAGATAAGCAAACAAATAAGCAGATAAGCTAACATATAAGCAGATAAGCTAACACATCAGCAGATAAGCAAACCTACAAGCTAGTAAGCAACCGAATAAGCAAATAAATATGTTGATAGAAATAATGCCTAAAAACATTATTAATATTTTTCACATCTTTACGTTTTGATAATTTACAAAATATAAAAACGTTCAATGTAAAATTAAACGTAAACAAGTAATTAGTAGTAAATTTTCATTTCGAAAATTATATCACTTAAAGGTATGAATAAATAAATGCTTAATGCATTTTATGATCAAAGGAAACTTTGATTCAACCTCACATTTTTATAAAATGTTGTAAACATTAAAACATTTTCTACAATTAAAAGAATTGTTTTATTCAAAATAAACATTTTGAAATTTAAATTTTCGGACCTAAAACGGCTAGAAAATTCTAGAAAATCCCCCTACACAAACGGACAAACTAGGGAGCCTCTAGTCTAGGGCGCCCCCCTTAAATACACGGGGCCAACCCTTATCTTTAAGGGGACCGCCCACCTATTTAAGGGGACCGCCCATAGGTAGACGCTCCTCTAGAATGTCCTATAAATACTGAACTATTCCCCACTATTTTCTCACCTTTTGCACTCATTATTTGTTAGGAATTATTGTAAACAGACTTAAGTCTGGTAGTTATAGAGTTAAGTCTGGTAGACATAGTTAAGTCTGCCAGTACTAAGTTAAGTCTGGCAGTACTATAGTTAGTACCGATCTTGTCTAGTTAAGTATGTTTATGTAACATAATAGTTATCTTAATAGTTATCTTAGAGATATCTTAGGAAAGGATATGATATGCATTATCCTTTCACACATTTGTAAAGCCCATTAGGGTTTCCTTGGTGTATAAAAGGAACCCTACGACATAGTGTTTAATATAGAATCCTAATAGAAATTAATAGAAAATAGCAAAGTTTTACATTGTGTTCTTCTTAGTACTTGTGTTAAGATTCCGCATTAGCACATAGTATTCATAGTTATTGTCTCTCATATAGTTGATTTGGATTTATTCAAGTTAGCTATTGTCTTACAAAAGGCTAAACAGATCCAAGACTTTGGACCTACAAGTGGTATCAGAGCCTCTAGAGGGACTCTGAGTAAGAAGAATCACAAGAACACAAACAATCACTTTCAGATCTAGAAAAATGTCTCAACCTGCTAATGATGATTTCTCTCAACATCTTAGTGATGATGAAGCATCATACCATGAAGATGCATCAGACAATGGTACTGCAACCAATAAACCAAAACAACAACAACAACAACTCATTCCTACAACAACCACTATCTCAAATATCAAACTCCCAATTCTGAAGAAGGAGGAGTATGATATATGGGCCATGGAGATGGAGCATTACCTTGAATATATTGAAAATGATGTTTGGAAGGTAATTCAGAATGGAAATTCTAAGAAGAGAAATCGTCAACTGGGTAAAAGATGGAGGTTGTTTAGAATACTTTCCACCATACCCTGCTTAAGAAATTCATGTTGTTGAAAAGGAAAGGAAGGCAAGAACCATCTTACTTATGGCCATTCCCAAGGATCATATGAGAAGATTTCATAGAATGGATGATGCAAAAGAAATTTGGGAAACCATAAGGACTAGGTTTGGTGGTAATGCAAATTCAAAGAAGATGCAGAAAGCTGTTTTAAAACAATAGTTTGAAGCATTTACTATATCAAGTTCAGAAGGGTTAGAAAAGGGATATGACAGATTCCAACAACTACTCTCACAGTTGGAAGCTCATGGTGCTGAAGTATCTACTGAGGATGTAAATCACAGGTTTCTCAGATCTTTGCCCCCAGCTTGGTCAAATCTGCACTGACCTATGAGAACCCAAACCAATGTTGAACACTATATCCATTGATACTTTTATAATAAACTTAAGGTTTTTGAGCTGAACAACCAGTACCTCAAAATCATCTGCAAGTGCTCAAAATGTTGCTTTTGTTTCACACAGCAAGAGCAGCACTAACAAGGTTAAGTCTGGTCATACTGGTGCCTACAGTACTTATACTCCTTCTACTTCTTCAAACAATATTCCAGAAAGAGAAGTTCCTGTTGGTTTTGCTGATGAAGTTATTTATTCACTCTTTGCCAAACAATCAGAAGATTTGGACTTGCTTCATGAAGACCTAGAACAGATTGATGATATGGACATTGAAGAGATACACATAAACTGGAAAATAGCAATGATTACTATTCGAATGAATAAGTTCTACAAGAAGACTGGAAGGAGAGTCCGGATTGATGGAAACAAACCTGTTGGTTTTGACAAAAAGAAGCTTGAATGTTTCAAATGTCACAACACTGGTCATTTTGCTAGGAGAATACCCTCCCAAAGGGAAAGGACAAATGATGGACAGAAGGAGAGACACCTTTATCAAGATCCAAGGAGTTTAGAAAGAAAAGCATAATCCAAACAGTTTGCGACTATGGATATGTGTTGTCAAATGGGGAGAACATACAAGAAGAAGAATTAGAGACAAATCATGCACCTATGGCAATCAGTCTCAAATAATGAGTATCAAATGTTCTAAAAATGCATTGATTCATATAATAAAACTTAAAACACTATGTGATAGAACAAACAAATCAGTTAGGTGAACTAGAGTTAAAAAACTTGCCTATGATCAAGGGCTGGCATGAAGAAATTAGGAGCTCAATGTTGTTACTTTCAAAAGCAGCATTTATCTTTAAATGAACCGCTTAAACATTTCCAGTTTATATGTGTTACTTTAACATTAGTAATAAGTGGAACATAATTATTTTATTTTTTTACAGGCAAATGAATTATATGAAAAATATGAAAAGCTTAAAAAATATAGGAGAATATGAATGAAAGCTGTAAAAGAAAAGAAACAATTGCAGAAAACAATAGATTCATGGAAGGATTCTTCTAAAAACCTTTGGAAATTAGTTGATTCTGGTATGAGTTCAACTAGTAAAGTTGGCTTAGGGTATGAAATAAAATCAAACAATGAGGTTTTAAGTTATGAGGAAGAAATGAATCGTACTGTGTTTAATTGTACAGAAGAAGACTTCATTGGCAAACCTTTGTACAGTAGATTTTCAAAGACTGATAGTTTCAAAGGAGTTCCACATCCCTTAACTGGGGACTATACTCCTAAACCACAACAAAAAATTGATGAATCTTTGTATGTTTATGGTAAAAAGGGACCTCAAAAGCCTAAAATTAGTGACTCATATGACAAATCCAATGAACATTCTACCTGTCAATCAAATGACAGTGAAGGATCTTTTGGAAATCCCTCTTAGCACTCTTCTGAGTATGAATCAGAAAGTATAAGTGTACCAAATGAGATGTCTACGTCTAAGTCTGTTACAACTAATGAAAAAGTTGTGTCTGAATCAAAAGAAGTTGAACCTAGTTGTGCAACACACGTAACAACTCCTAGGCAACAAATGAAAAATCAAGAGACACATAAAGTTAACGGAAAGAATTAGGATGAAATGATGGAAAGAAAACTAGGGGAAGGTTATTCTTCCATCAAGAAAAAGTGTTTTGTTTGTGGAAGCCTAAGTTATTTGATCAGAGATTGTGACTTTTATGAAAAGAAAATGGTAAGAGAGGCTGAGCTTAAGAAACAAAGGGTTTTTAATACTAGTAATGGGGTGGCCAAACCAGTATGGAACAATGCAAATAGGGTTAATCATGCTAATCACTTTGTACCTAGACCAGTACAACTCAATACTGGTAGGGCAAATGTTAATTCTGTTAGGCAAAATGTTAATTCTGTTAGGTCTAATGTTAATACTGGTAGTTTTAATATTAATAATGTTAAAGATAAACAACCAATAAATACCAGTAACTCAAACAGGTTTAGTCCTGTAAGACCCCAGGTGAATAAGTTTAATCAAAGAAGTAATTTTTCAAAATCACATTCACTTGTGAGAAGACCCATTGTTAGAAATACAGCAAAAATGTCTTATACTCATGTTGTAAAGGGAAATTGGGGCACTGTTGGTAAGACCTCAACAGGTTATAATTGGAGGAAAACTATACCAAACTCCAATTGTAATAGTGGATCTAATTTTATTCAAACTGTAAATGCTAAAGGACCACAAGGCAGACCCAAGCCTAAAAAGTCCTGGGGCCCTAAGATAAACTAATTTCTCTTTTTCTTGTGCAGGATCATCCACTCAAGAACATGGAGGACAGAGGTATATTTGATAGTGGATGCTTAGGGCACATGACTGGTAACAGGGATTACCTGGATGATTGTGAAGAATGCAAAGGGGGATCTATTACCTTTGGAGGTAGCAAAGGCTACATAACTGGTAAAGGCATAATAAGAGTTGGTAATTTAGATTTTGATAGTGTTACTGTTTGTAAAAGAACTTTGGGCATTTTTTAAATCTTTTTTCTCAATAATCACAAATCCTTGATAAGCAGCACAAGTTCATTTTTTTACTAAATCTGAATGTCTGTTGTGTCCATCCTCGACTTTTAAAATGCCTGATGAAAATCAGATACTTCTAAAAGTCCTTAGGCAACACAATATGTACAACTTTGATATGAAGACACCTGCTTCTACAAAAGATTATACTTGTTTGGTTGCAAAAGCCACATCTGATGAATCTAAAATGTGGCACATGAGGTTAGGTCATATAAATTTTAAAAACTTAAACAAACTTGTGAAGGAAAACCTTGTAAGAGAGTATTACCTTCCAAGGTTTCAGAAATGACCAATACATGTGTAGCCTGCCAAAAAGGTAACTACAAGTCTCCTATATAGGCTAAATTAAAGAACAATCACTAAAGCCATTACACAACCTTGCATCTGATCTTTTTGGACCTACTCTGTAAAAGCATTAATCATGCAAGATTACCCTTGTAAATTCCTGATGATTAACCAGATTTAGATTGGGTATTCTTCTTGGCTACTAGGAATGAAACTAGTGGCATCCGTCAGAACTTCCAAATTAGAACTAAATGAAAACCAGCTTAAATCACAGGGTTAAAACCATTAAATCATATAATGGCACAAAATTTAAGATAGTGATATGCTAAATTTTGTGAGAACAAGGGAAATAAACAAGAGTATAGCAATAGCCAGAACTTTAACCAGCAAAATGGTGTTGCTGAAAGAATAATAGGACCCTAATTTGAGGCTGTTAGGACTATGAGCAGCAGACTCCCTCTACCAACTACTTTTTTGAGGGCAGAAGCAGTTAATACGCCGCTTACTATATCTATTAATAGGGTAAGAGGTGACAAAACCACAAAACAAAACTACCTTATGAGCTTTTGTTGGCACAAACCAATTTTACTACATAAGACCTTTTGGTGTCATGTTACCATTTTAAGATACTCCTAAGTGTTAACTTTGGCAAGTTTGAAATGGTAAATTGTGATGAGGGTTTTCCTTAGTTGGGGGTTACTCACTAAATAGCCAAAGCCTTTAGGGTATAAAATTTTATTAACCAAAAAGGTAGAAGTAATATCTGCATGTAAAATTTCTTGAAGAAAAACCTAAATGTGAAAGGAGTAGGGTTAAAGATGGAAGTTTAATATTGATTAATCTAACTGATTCTATGAACAATATTAATTCCTTTGTCTTTTGGAGAATCCAAACTACCCACATGCAGGTACTTCAGAAGTGACTAACAGTGCAGGTACACTACAAACTCCTAATGCCAATGCTTCTGAGGAAGAAGATGAGGTTGAGGAGCTTATTGTTGTGCCTACAACAGTCAGGCAAGTTGGACCAAGGAAGTCTTCAACTAATTCAAAGGCAAAGGAGTTTTTCACAGAGCTTCAAAACCTTAAAACACAAGAGAATGAGGCTTATTCTACTGGCATTTCAGAAGATACTCCTGAAATTCTAGCTTTTAGAAGAGAATTGGATGAACTTGCTCTAAAGCATTTAAATGAAGTACCTAAGAACAAAGCTACCAGTACTACCTTAGTTAATTCTGGTAGTGGTCCAGTTAATACTCAACATGCTGATCAAGATGATGCAGATATGTCAGAGCTCATAATCTTTAACAAGCCTCAGAAAGGGATTTTTGATGAGGCTTCTTATGAAAAGGGGAAGGTTTGGATGAAATGGTTAGGAATATAATGAAGGATAAATCAGAGGTGTTTAAGACTCCTACACAAAGTAAAACTTCAGGTGAGGAAGATATCAGCCCAACAACCTTGGAAGTAGCTAAACCTCTATCAAAGGTTGCTTCTCAGAGGTCAAAATCAGTTGATAAGGGTAAAAGATACAAAAAGAGAAAATAGTCCAAGGGAAAAGACATTAGTACTGGCTTTGAAGACATTAGTACTGGCTTTGAAGATATTAGTACTGGCTTTGAAGAAGTTAATACTGGTGGCTTAGGAGTTAGTACTGGTAGTGGACCAGTTAGTTCTGCTAGAGGCCAAAGGGAAGGAAAAGCTCCAATGATTGTTGAAGAGACTCAAGCTCCCAAAAGAACTAAAGAACAAATTCAACAAGAAGAAGCTAGTCTTGCAGAAGCCATAAGATTGCAAACTCTAGAGGAAGAAGAAACTGCCAAACAAGTTCATTTGGATGCTTTATTGGCTAAAAGATTGGCAGAAGAAGAAGAGTTAACTGAGCAACAAAAGAAAAGAAAAGCTCAAGTTCAATTTGAAGCTCAATTTTATACTGAAGAAGACTGGGATGCTATTAGAGCCAAGTTAGAAGCAAATGCAGAGTTGACAAAAGATGTGTTGGGAAAGGATTTGTCTGAACAAGATTTTGCAAAAAGAATGGTAGATTTGGTGAATCAAAGAAAGAAACATTTTGCAGAAGAAAGAGCTAAGGCAAAGAGAAATAAACCTATGACTCAGTCACAGTTGAGAATTTACATGTCAAACTATCTGAAGAATCAAGGAACTTGGAAGCTTTCTCAGTTGAAGAAGTTGAAGTTTGAAGAGATTAAAGAAGAGTTTGAGAAGTTAGTTAAGCAGATTGATACTTTTGTTCCTATAAATATTGAAGCTACAAAGGCACAGTTGAAAAGATATGGAGAAGAGCTTCAGACAGAAATTTCAAAGAAACAAAGGATTGATGATAAAGATGTTTCAGATACAGAAGAAAAAGTTGGTAAAGTGAAAGAAGAAGAGCCAGTAAAAAGAGTAGGAAAAAGAAAGAAGCAAAAGGCTAGGAAAGGTATAAGTATTGACAAGAGTCCACAAGGAGATTCAGAGACTGATAAAGAGGAATCAGTAGAAGCTATGAATCCTACTCCTTTGGATACAAAATCTAATATTGTGGCAAATTGGAAGATATTTCAACAAGGTGAAAGAAGCATTTATCAGATAATAAGAGCAAATGGAGCTGATACAGTTTATATGAGCTTTGGAGCTATGCTTAAAGACTTCACAAGAGAGGATCTTATTGAGCTGTACAGGTTGGTTATGCAGAAATATGGAACAAATAGGCCTGAAGATGCTTATGACAGAGTACTATGGAGTGATCTCAGGACTATGTTTGATCCACCTCTCAATGAAGATGCTATTTGGAGCTTACCACTACAGCAAAAGATGATTAGTTGGAGATATTATGACAAGTGTGCAGTACATTGTCTAACCTTGGAGGCATGCAATATTTATATGTTAGCAGATAGGAAGTATCCTCTGTCAAAAGATGCCTGCCAAGTGATGCTGAAAATGAAGCTTCTGGATGGAAAAATGAATGAAGTTTGTTATAAACTTTTGAAGATGATTGAGAAGCAAGCTGGTGTTAAAAAGTGATGAAGTTATCAGTAGCTGTGGACATATGTTGGAAACTGTGGACTATAATGGAAGAGAGAAGGGTTTGAGTGTTGGCTAACCACCACACAACAAATGGTCATCAGTTCACCATGCTTAATAGGCATAAGGACTGGCTAGTCCAAAGCAAACGGCTTTGGTAAAGACTTCTCAAATCCGTTGATGGTTGACAGTTTACCAAAAACTGTATGGTAATTAACTCACCATGTTTGTTAAAGAGTTATCTACTCCAGAGCAAATGGCTACTAGTAAAGAGAATTCAAATCCGTTGATAGCGAATAGTTTGCTAAAAACTATAAGGTTATCAATGCACCTTGTTAATACAATGAAGCATTGACTAGTCCATAGCAAATGGCTCATGGTAAAGACATATCAAATCCGTTGATAGCTGATGATTTGCTAAAAATCATATGGTAATTCAACTCACCATGTTTTACGTACTAAGAGTTGAAATGGTTATCAATGTACCATGGTTTATGAACCAAACATTAGCTACTCTAGGGTTAATGGCTAACTGGTAAAGAGACATCAAATCCATTTAAACTTTCAATGATTCACCTCTCTCAGGAGTTAACACACCTGGATGTGATGAGAATAGACTGAAACTTTATGATTTGATATACATATAGTCAATGTTGTTGTTTCTATGTTGCTGAAGAGATAGTTCTTGTAGCTGTGAAGTGTTGGTCATGATATTTACAAGGTTAGATGCTGAAAATATCAAGAAGTGATTGCTGATAGAAATCAAGAAAGTACTCATACAAGACAATCATTATGTTGCAGTTCAAGAATAATTCCAAAGATAATGCTCACAACATCCTCGGGAAGCTCATAATGAAGATATTCAAAGAAACTTAAAGTTCACAAGTGAAGATCAAGTTAGGGGAGGATTGTTAGGAATTATTGTAAACAGACTTTAAGTCTGGTAGTTATAGAGTTAAGTCTGGTAGACATAGTTAAGTCTGTCAGTACTAAGTTAAGTCTAGCAGTGCTATAGTTAGTACTGGCCTTGTCTAGTTAAGTCTGTTTGTGTAACAGAATAGTTATAATAGTTATCTTAGAGATATCTTAGGACAATATTGTTCTTCTTAGCATTAATGATTTAGATACCGCATAATCAATAGTGTTTACTCAGTGTTTCATTATTGTTGCTTTAGAATTATCTAAAGGAGAAAATTCTTTGCAAGTTGAAGGTTAAGATCTATTCAGTAAAATGATCCATCAAGTCACTGAGTTAACTTTTCATCCATATGATACTTGCACAACACCGAGCAGCTGCAACATATTCAACCTTGGTGAGGACATAGCCACTGACTGCTGTTTCTTGGCACTCCAACAAACCAATATTTTCCCACCCATTATTTGCACAAGCACTAGTCTTGCTATTTCACTATCATATTTCACAACAGCTTAGTCCTGAGTCTGAGTATCCTTTGAGATCAAAGCCTGAACATTTTGGATAATACAAACCAAGGGTTGGAGTACTCATCTTCTGGTCTACTCTGGCTTCTTTTCACACTGTTCAGATGTGACCTCTTTTAGGGATTGGATTGATATCCCCCCCACCCTTTGCACATAGGAGCATTTGTAGACAATTTGGATATCAGAGTCTCAGTTGTAAGATTAACAGTACGAGACATCCAGTGATCTAATCATATCCTATAGAAGGGCTCACATCAATGGCTTGCCAACAAGATCAGGACCTAAGTTGTTTGGAGGAACCATGGGTGTTTTCACTAAGAAACTATTAGAAATTTCGTATTTCTTGAGTAAGTTCGTAGTGTACTATTCTTGACAAATTAAGATTCCTTTGTCATCCTGCATGATTTGCAAGTCCAAGGAAGTATGGAGCTTCTCCCATCGGAACTCAATTTCGAAATTTTCCGTTTGTACTCTCATCAGTTCTTCTCAACTGTTTACAACAAGTTTATTAACTTGTTCTGAGATCAAATGTGACTCTGACATCTACATAACACTTCGAACAAGCTAGACAATCCTCTCTCCTTTTGATTTATAGATAAACAGTGTGTTATCTATTCTTCCCCTGGTCAAAATTAATTTTTAATAAGAGACAGTAGAGAGAGTCCTCATACCATCCTTGGGGCTTCTTATTTAGTCCATAGAGGGCTTTGTCAAGCTTACAAATATAGTTAGGGAACTCACTACTTTCAAAGCCAGGAGGTTGTTTAACATAAACTTCTTTCAGTTTACCCTTCAAGAAGACACTTTTGACCTCCATTTGGTAAAATCTGAAGTTCATATATGTGGCAAAGGCAAGGAATATCCTGAGGCTTCCATCCTTGCCCACTGGGGGTTTTGCAAGGTTTCATCATAGACAATTCCTTCCTACCGACTAAAAACCTTGTGCAACCATCTTCCTTTAGTTCTTTGTGAATGTCATGCTCATCTTTCTTGTTCCTGAATACCTATTTAGAGCATATGGCTATTTTTTCATAAGGGAGAGGAACAAGAGTCCATACTTATGTGTTCATAGAACATTCATTATTCTTGCATGGCATCAATCCATCCTGGGTGCTTCAGTGCCTCAAATACCTTTTTGGGTTCTATCTCAGAGAGAAAGTCAACAAATAGACATTCACTAGCTGAGGCAGCTGTAAGCTTTGCAGCCATGCTTCTTGTAAGCATGCCTTCTCCAGGATCACCAATGATATTTACAAGTTCAATGTATTGGCCTCTTGAACATCTATCCAGAGGAACAGGATGAGAACTTGTAGAGGCTTGATTTGAGATGTGAGATTGAGGGACATCAGGGACTAAAGATTCAGTAATGGATCTTGAGACTTCAGTATTGTTCCCTGATGGTATATCAGTGGGTTGAGTGATCATTTGATTATTCTGAACACTTTGTTCATGTGTCCCTTAAGTGTTTGATTAGATCAGGAGGACCTTTAGTATCCTTAGTATGAGGTATATTAGGCTCATTAGGAGCAATCACAACAGAACATAGTTTCTCACTTGTGGTAAAGTCTTTAGTGTGAGGTGAAACCGTCTCACATCTGAGGAATGATGTAGTAATGAACATCAGAATCTACTTTGATATTGCGTCCTAATGTATCTCATCTCATTGAAGAAAGTCTTCATCAAGAGGGATATCGTTAGCAGAAATCATCAATTCCTATCTCATCTAACTGATGTATTGGAGTAAACCGATGGCTTCCATACTTTCTTCAAAATGTTACATGATACGTCTTCTCTACTTGTCACTGTCTTCTTGTCGTTAAGGAAGACTTTGGACAAGCTTTTGAGACAAAGACTCATATCCTAAGAAATAATCCTTCATCAAGTTTTAGCATCAAATTTTGCCAGGACGATCCTTGTGATTATGAATAAAACACAGGAATCTAAAACATAAAAGTAGCTGATTATTAAAGGGAATTCCTTTCCCTAATTTTTCATTAAAGGAGTGTATCAATGTCTTTTGATAATGATATTAGATCTGTTTCTGAGTATAACAAGACACATTCTCTGACTGCTTTAGTCCGGCAGTGCAGATTGGCTAGAGAGTACTGACATTCAACATTGTTCTAGCAGCCTCCTCATGAAGAAGTTCTGTTCTTCTATCCTCAACTACACCACACTTTGTTTCAGTGTGCGATTGGAGAAAGAAAAGTTTGAGTAAATTCCTTTCTCAGCATAAAGACTCCCATTCAAGATTTCTAAACTCAACCTCATTATCAGTTTTGATTTGTTTAACTTTTACCTCATTTTGGTTTTCTACCATCCTGATGAAAGACATAATTATTTCAGGTGCTTGACTTTTCTTCTTGAGAAAGTGAACCCATGTGTACCTTGAGTACTCATCAACAATGACTAGGGTATATTTCTCATGATTTATAGACATTGGACTTACTGGTCTAAACAAGTCCATATGAAGATGATGCAAACACTTCCTGATAGAGAAGTTTTGAATGAAGCTCTATGGTGCTTTCCCTTTTCACATGCTGTGCAAGGTTTATCCTTTGAATAAACTAGGGAAGGAAGACCAAGAACTTTGTTTTGTTTGGCAAGCTTATTAATGTTCTTGAAATTTAGACGTGACAGTCTTTTATGCCATAGCCAATTTACACTTTGTGAGGCTTTGCAAAAGAAGCAAGATCCCCATTCTGGAGTCAGTATTGACATGTCAAGACATACAACATCATTTTTTCTAGGTGTATTACCAGGATAATATTTCTTTGTTCTGCCCCTTAAATACATTGTTCCTTGCTTATCATTCAAACGTACAATATACTTAGCATCACAGAGTTGACTAATGAGCTACATTTCGAATGTACTTAAGACCATTATACAAAGCTACTTGTGTAAACTACACCCCCACAGTTATTCAAACCATATGCCTCAGTTAATACAAGATGAGTTCTTCACCTTCTTATGACATCTTCATAATAGCACTCCATTATCAGCTTGGTTTGCTTGAGATCCTTTTTCCCGACTATCATTTTTGACATTAATTGAGGAACTAATTGAAGCAAATCATCCACAGTCATCTAGTCCTTGGGCATGCTCTTGTAGGGGTGAGAAGTGTTGGTGTCAGGTGATGTTTTCCTCAAATGTGTGCTCCATAGGGTTTTCAGGTCTGCTTTCATGGATATGGTGTAAGGTGTAATGCAGGGATAGGAGCATTTATAGGTGGTGGAGATTGTACTCGGTAATTGTGGATGATGATGGTAATATTGAGCCACATCAGATGTTCTTGAACTGAGGCACTTGGATTAGTAGTAGCAACAAGCAGCATAGCAGGCAACAAAGGACTTGGTGCCCCTCTAAAACCTCTTTTCATATTCCTAAAAATCTTTTTAGTCAGGGCAACAGCCAAATAAGGGTGTTTGTTTTCTATTTGAATATCCAAAATCAGTTGCAGAAAACGAGGATACATCAAAAACTTTTGTTTTGGCATTTCAAGTTTGCCACACCATGCCATCAAAATTAGTTTAGAAAAATATAAACTCTGCCTGTGGAAAGACAATCAAAGCAGAGCGATATTGCTACCAAAATGATCCCATCCACCACTTTTAGATTTATACAATGGCAAATAATGTGGACTAAAAATCTTCATTGGGGGGCGAAAAAGCTTTTTCACAAAGGTAAAAGATTCGTCAGTAGGAATATACCCTCAATATTCACCCATCCCCTCAAAAATCTCATCGTTGGCAACATTGTAAACTCCCCAGAAGCATCTACTAATTTGAACTTATTTCTAATAGATGCCTCAGTAATGTAACCACAATGGTAATCAAATATTCGTGCTAAATCTAGAGTCCCATCAGCAAGAGTGTTGGCAGTAGCAGTCTGCCAAAACTGTTTGACTAGGGATCATAAGATAGTAGGATTAGAGTTAAAGCATACCTGAGGTTGGAACCTCGTAGAAAATCCAAATCTCTGCAATACCCTTGCACCTTTCATCAGGATTTGCGCAAAAAAACCCCACTTGATTATGTTTGTCCATTCGTATTTCTAATTGAGATTCATGATTCGACAGTAGCAATAAAGGTATGGTATAGTGTGTCACTGAAAATTTACAGGGTTTAGATACGATTAGGAAGTTGTAGATGCTAGGGTAACAAGACAATGACTATATTTTCCTTCTATAAAAATAAAGAAGAATTTTACTTGGTCGAAACAGGAGATAGCAAAAAAAACGATAAGTATGAAAGAGAAACAAACTTTATCTATATATACTTCTCTCTGTTAACGTCAATACGCCGTAAAAATCCTGCAACGGTAACATTTAAACAGTGTTTAAATATTTAAAGAGTCAATTTTCCACGCAACCACACTAACAATAACCTACCCATATTAAAATTCTACACTACCAGATTAACTATTGGTCAACCATAATTAATTATAGTTTACACCTAGAAATAACTTTTTCAACCTAATAATATATATGGAGAGACTTACAAACACAAAGACCTTATCACACTGCTTACATCTGCAAATCGATGTGTAATCCTGAAAGAATTTGTCTAAAACAAAGAAAAACATGCGGCAGGAGTTTGTATAGAACAGAATTACTTAAAACTACTACCCAGAATTAATACTACTTAACTACCAGAATTAATACTACTTAAGCCAGTTTTTAGTTAAACTGACTACTAGAAGTATACAAACTATACAACTAAGCCTCCCCTTAAATGTAGCTATGGGTTTATCATACCAATACTAACCACTAAGTAATTAAACCGTGGTCCATCAAAAGGTTTAGTCAATAGGTCAGCTACATTTAAGTCTGGTGATTTCTCACCCTAATGAGCTTCTTCTCCATAACAAATCCTCTTATAAAATGGTGGCGTATCTCGATGTGCTTTGTCTTGGAATGATACACTGGGTTCTTCACAATGCAGATTGTGCTTTCATTATCAATGTGGATTTTGGTATTCATAAAATTGAAACCATAGTCCAGCAGTTGATTTTTGAACCTCACATACTTGTCCACAGTCAATTTGCAACAGCTAATATTCAGCTACAGATAGAAGTAGTCCACAATGGTCCTATTTCTTTGCTATTGCCATGAGATAATCTTTTGTCCGAAGAAATTGACAACTACCTATCTGTGGATTTCCTATCAAGGTTTGACACCCCATAATCACTATCAGAGATGCTTCCAGGTCAAAAGGTGATCTCTCCCTGAATACCATAAGCCCTAAATGGTTTTGCCCTAAAAAGGGCTTTTTAAACAACCTTAAAGATTCTCTCACAACACTCGACTGTGAAGTCCTTGGGAGTGACTTGAACAAACGAGACGCACGCACATACTACATACGCGTTATATCACGAGCAGCCTAGAGGCAGTTAATACATGAGAGAACCGATCATGGATCTGTATACGTGTACATCCACCTTCAACATCTTCCTTATCTTTTGTCAATCCACATTGGCTCCATGGAGGTTATTTGGAGCAGTTTTCACATTTACAAGATCAAACTTCTTGAGTATCTTAAGCTAATACTTGTCCATGAGATATGAAGATTGCTGCCTTGATCATTTGTTTGACTTGTAATCCTCTAAGAAAAAATGTGAGTTCACCTATAGGAAAAAACACCTCATCTGATCTAATCTATACTCTCTCTTCTCAAGGCTTCACAACTATCATACACACCAGACTTTTTGGTAGATCTAAAAATGATATCATCAACATACACTTGAACCATCATGATATCCTTCTTGTCCCTTTTAATAAATAAAGTCTTGTCAATCGTACCCCTCTTGTATCCATGCTTCTCTAGGAATGTGACGAGTAGCCATTCACCAAGCTCTAGGAGACTTGATGCAAGTCCATACAAGCTTTGACTACCCTTATAAACCTTTTTACAGGTGATCAGGATCAAACAAAGCCGGGAGGTTGAGTGAGACATAAACCCTCTTCATCTATAATGCCATACATGTAAAGGCACTTTTTAACGATCCATTTGTATACTAAGAAACCCCATAAATAGGTAAAAGGATAAAAATAACCTGATAGGCTTTGCTATTCTTGCCACAGGAGCAAAAACCTCATCCACAGTCAATAGCCTTCTTCCTGCGTGTACCCTTGAGCACCAATCTGCTTATTTTGACACCACTCCTCTTTCATCTCTTTTAATTTTGTAGACCATTTTGTACCAATTACCTCATTCGTGAGGTAAATCACAAGAACTCATACTTGTTGCAACTTAAACTAATCACAACTCCTCTTGCATAGCTTGACCCACTGTCATCTTGTAGAGCATTATAGAAATCTTTTAGGTTCCCCGAGATAGCGAAAACAGGCCAACAAACATCTGTTGATCTTTGTGATTGTTTCTTTGCTGCTTTTGAATATAGCTGAAAAGTGCATTGCTGCACTTTGCTTCTAGTTTGCACAGCTGACTTAAGATCACCAAGTATTTGACTTTTTGGGTGAATATTATGAATCCTAAGAGTAGGAGTAGGACTGACTTCAATTTCTGTTGGTAAGCTATTGAAGTCAGTTATCACACCCTCTTCATCATAAGATGCTTCATCAAAAATTCCTGTCTCAGACTTGTGAAAGATTTAGAGCTCTGGCATAGGTGAATCATCAGGATCAAACCTACCAGTATTAACTGACTCACTACCAGTATTAACTGCAGGAGTACTGGCAGTGTTGTTTTCAGATATTGTCCCTAAATGCTTTAGAGCAATTTCTTCCAACTCTCTTTGAAAAGCTAGAATCATAGGATTATCTTCTGAAGTGTCTGTAGAAGAATCCTTCTTCTCTTGTTGAGGTGTTGTTAAGGTCTCCTCTATCTTTGAATTTGTGGAAGATTTCCTTAATTTAACTTTTTTCTTCAATATTATTTACAACTTGTAAGGCACAACAAGAGCAGAAGCTCGATACCCACACTCATTTCTTTTCTCTCTAGCAAGCATCAGACATAGAAGTTTGTGAGTAACCTACACTGTTAGTTTATCCTTCTGAAGCACCTGCATGTGGGTTAGCTTGATTTTCCAAAGATACAGGAATATAGTTCATAGAATCAGTAAGATAGTCAATATCAAACATCTATCTATACCCTACTCCTTTAACATTGGGTTTTTCTTCAAGAAAATTGACAGCAATTTTACTTCTACTCTTTCGTACTAAATTATAAACCTATAGGCTTTTGCTATTTAGTGAGTAACCAACACGAAACCTCATCAGGATGTTCCATCAACTTCCAGACACACTAAGAGTATCTAAAATGTAACATGACACCCGAAAAGGTCTTATGTAGCTAATAAATGGTTTTGTGGCCAAACAAAAGCTCATAAGGCACGTTTTGTTTTAAGGTCTTATAGTCACTCTACACCTAATTAAACTAATATTATACAAGCAAGTACTAACTGCTTCTGCCCAACAACGTATGCTTGTAAGCATGAGTCTGCTAGCATAGTTACTATAGCAGCCGCAATTAGGGTTCTGTTCATTCTTTCAGCAACTTCATTCTGCTGTGGAGTTCTGGCATTGCTATACTCTTGTTTTATTCCCTTGTTCCCACAAAATTCAAGCATATCCCTTTTCTTAAATTCAGTTCCATTATCTGATCTAATGATTTTAACCCTGTGATTAAGCTGGTTTTTAATTTGTCTAATAAAGTTATGAAGGATGCCACTAGTTTCATCCTTAGTAGCCAAGAAGAATACCTAACTAAATCTGGTACAATCATCAGTAATTACAAGGCAATAACTTGCATGATTAATACTTTTGATAGAAGTAGGTCCAAAAAGATCCATATGCAAGGTGTGTATTGGCTCAATGATTGTTCTTTCTAATTTAGCCTTATAGGAGGCCTTGTGTTGCTTACCTTTTTGGCAGGCAACACATGTATGGTCATTTCTGAAAACCTTGGAAGGTAGACCTCTTACAAGGTTTCCCTTCACAAGTTTGTTTAGGTTTTTAAAATTTATATGACCTAACCTCCTGTGCCATAATTTAGATTCATCAGATGTGGCTTTTGCAATCAAACACGCATAATCTTTTATAGGAGCAGATGTCTTCATATTAAAACTATACATATTGTGTTGCCTAGGGACCATTAGAAGTATCTGATTTTCATCAGGCATCTTAAAGTCAGGAGATACAACAAGACATTCAGTTTCAGTAAAAAGAACATGTTGCAGCCAAAACTGTAACAACTCCTCTTGCATAGCTTCAACCCAACTGTCATTTTTTAGAGCTTTAGAAATCTTTTTAGGTTCCTCTTAAGATAAGAAGCAGGAAAACAAAAAATGTTATTGATCTTTGTGATTGTTCCTTTGCTGCTTTTGAACATAACTTACAAGTGCATGTGCTCCTGAATGTTGTTGCACTCTACTTCTACTCTTTCTTCTAGTATTGCACTGATGACTTAGGATCACACCAAAGTATTTTTGACTTTGTGAGGGTGAATTGTTGGGAATCCCTAAAGTAGAATGGGGCTAACCGCTACTTTCTGTTGGTAAGTTTGTGAAAAATCATGGGACCATACCCTCGTCATCATAAGAAGCCTCATCAAAAATCCCTTTCTGAGGCTTGCTCTACCAGACTTAACTTCTATACTAACAGTACTAGCTATTCGTCTATCAGTACTAACTTTAACTAACAGACTTAACTTTACAACTAACAGTATTAAGTCTGTTTACAATATTTTCCTAACATCCCTTAAATGCTTTTGAGCAAGTTCATCCAATTCTCTTCTAAAAGCTAGAATTTCAGGAGTATCTTCTGAAATGCCAGTAGGATAAGCCTCCTTCTCTTGTGTTTTAAGGTTTTGAAGGTCTGTCAAAGATCCTCTGCTTTTGAATTAGTAGAAGACTTCCTTGGTCCAACTTTTGCTACAGTATGCTTGGCTACTGTAGGCACAACAATAAGCTCCTCAGCCTCATCTTCTTCCTCAGAAGCATTTGCATTAGGAGTTTGTAGAGTACCTGCACTGTTAGTCACTTCTGAAGTACCTGCATATGGGTTAGTTTGATTCTCCAAAGACACAAAAATATAGTTCATAGAATCAGTGAGATAATCAATATCAAACATCCATCTATAACCTACTCCTTTTACATTAGGTTTTTCTTCAAGAAATTTTACGTGCAGATTTACTTCTACCTTTTTGGCTACTAAATTATATACCCTAAAGGCTTTGCTATTTAGTGAGCAACCAACTAAGAAACCCTCATCGCACTTTCCATCAAACTTGCCAAGCACACTTAGAGTATCTATAATGGTAACATGACACCCAAAAGGTCTTATGTAGCTAATAATTGGTTTGTGGCCAAACAAAAGCTCATAAGGAGTTTTGTTTTGAGGTTTAGTCACTCTTACCCTAATAAAGATATAGCAAGCAGTACTAACTGATTCTGCCCAAAAAGTAGTTGGTAAAAGTAAGTCTGCTAGCATAGTCCTAGCAGCCTCAATTAGGGTCCTGTTCATTCTTTCAGCAACTCCATTCTGCTGTGGAGTTCTGGCATTGCTATATTCTTGTTTTATTCCCTTGTTCCCACAAAATTCAAGCATATCTCTATTCTTAAATTCAGTGCCATTATCTGATCTAATGCTTTTAACCCTGTGATTAAGTTGGTTTTCAATTTGTCTAATGAAGTTCTGAAGAATGCCACTAGTTTCATCCTTAGTAGCCAAGAAGAATACCCAACTAAATTTGGTACAATCATCAGTAATTACAAGGCAATAACTTGCATGATTAATGCTTTTTACAGAAGTAGGTCCAAAAAGATCCATATGCAAGGTGTGTAATGGCTCAGTGATTGTTCTTTCTAATCTAGCCTTACAGGAGGCCTTGTGTTGCTTACCTTTTTGGCAGGTAACACATGTATGGTCATTTCTGAAAACCATGGAAGGTAAACCTCTTACAAGGTTTCCCTTCATAAGTTTGTTTAGGTTTTTAAAATTTATATGACCTAACCTCCCGTGCCACAATTTAGATTCATCAGATGTGGCTTTTGCAATCAAACAAGTATAATCTTTTGTAGGAGTAGGTGTCTTCATATCAAAACTATACATATTATGTTGCCTAGGGACCTTTAGAAGTATCTGATGTTCATCAGGCATCTTAAAGTCAGGAGACACAACAAGACATTCAGTTTCAGTAAAAAGAACCTTTTGCTGCTTATCACATATTTGTAATATTGAGAAAAGATTAAAATGCACTAGTTCTTTTACAAAATACACACTATCAAATTCTAAATTACCAACTCTTATCCTGCCTTTACCGATTATGTAGCCTTTGCTACCTCTAAAGGTAACAGATCCCCCTTTGCGTTCTTCAAAATCATCCAGGTGATTCTTGTTACCAGTCATGTGCCCTGAGCATCCACTATCAAATATACCTCTGTCCTCCATGTTCTTGAGCGGATGATCCTACACATGAAAAAGAGAAATTAGTTTCTCTTAGGGACCCAGGCCTTTTCAGGCTTGGGTCTGCCTTGTGGACCTTTAGCATTTACAGTTCGAACAAAAGTGGATCCACTATTACAATTAGAGTTTGGTCTAGTGTTCCTCCAATTATAACCTGCTGAGGTCTTAACAACAGTGACCCAATTTCCCTTTACAGCATAAGGCATTTTTGTTGTATTTATAACAATGGGTCTTCTCACAGGTGAATGTGATTTTGAAAAATTACTTCTTTGATTAAACTTATTCACTGGGTCTTACAGAACTAAAACTGTTTGAGTTACTGGTAGGTACTGGTTGTTTAGGTCTAATAGTATTAATATTAGACCTGACAGATTTAACATTTTTCCTAACAGTATTAACATTAAGCCTGACAGAATTAACATTTCGCCTAACAGTATTAACATTAGGCCTGACAGAATTACTTTTTGGCCTAACAGCATTGAGTTGTACTGGTCTAAGTACAAAGTGATTAGCATGATTAACCCTGTTTGCATTGTTCCATACTGGTTTTGCCACCCCATTACCAGTATTAAAAACCCTTTGTTTCTTAAGCTCAGCCTCTCTTGCCATTTTCTTTTCATAAAAGTCACAATCTCTGATCAAATGACTTAGGCTGCTACAAACAAAACACTTTTTCTTGATGAAAGAGTAACCTTCCCCTAGTTCTCTTTCCATCATTTCATTCTAATTCTTTCCATTATATTTAGGTGTCTCTTGATTTTTCATTGGTTGCCTAGGAGTTTTTATGTGTGTTACACAATTAGGTTCAACATCTTTTGGTTTTGGTTCAGACACGACTTTTTCATTAGTTGTAACAGACTTAGACTCAAACACCTCTTTTGGTACACTTATACTTTCTGATTCAACCTCAACAGAGTGCTTTGAGGGATTTCCAAAAGATCCTTCACTGTCATTTGATTGACAGGTAGAATACTCATTGAATTTGTCATCTGAGACACTAGTTTTATGCTTTTGAGGTCCCTTTTTACCATAAACATACAAAGATTCATCAATTTCCTGTTGTGGTTTAGGAGTATAGTCCCGAGTTAAAGGATGTGGAACTCCTTTCAAATTATCAGCCTTTGAAAATCTATTGTACAAAGGTTTTGCAACAAAGTCTTCTTTTGTACAATTAAACACAGTATGATTCATTTCTTCCTCATAGCTTAAAACCTCATTGTTTGATTTTATTCCATACCCTAAGCCAACTTTACTATTTGAACTCATACCAGAATTAACTAATTTCCAAAGGTTTTTAGAAGAATCCTTCCATAAATCTACTGTTTTCTGTAATTGTTCCTTTTCTTTTACAGCTTTCATTCCTATTCTCCTATATTTTTAAGCTTTTCATCTTTTTAATATAATTCATTTGCCTGAAATGTAAGCTGTTCGTTTAGAGATAATTGCTTCTTTTGAAAAGTAACAATTTGAGCTTCTAATTTCTTAACAGCTTGATTATAGGCAAGTATTTTTGCTTCTTGTTCACCAAACTAGTTCGTTTGTTCATCATACAGGGTTTTAAGTTTATTATATGAATCAATGCAAGTTTTAGAACATAATGATACCTCATTATTTGAGCTGATTGCCATGAGTGCATGATTTGTCTCTACTTCTTCTACTGTATGTTCTCCCCAATTGACAACACCATCATCCATAGTCAGCAAACAGTTCTGATTCTGCTCTTTCTTTCCAGCTCCTTGATCTTGATAAAACGAGTCTCTCTTCTTTCCATCATTTGTCCCCTTGGATGTACATTCCCTAGCAAAATGACCAGTGTTGTGACATTTGAAACATTCAAGCTTCTTTTTGTCAAAACCAACAGGTTTGTTTCCATCAATCCGGACTCTCCTTCCAGTCTTCTTGTAGAACTTCTTCATTCGAATAGCAATCATTGCTATCTGCCAGTTTATGTCCATCTCTTCAATGTCCATATCATCAATCTGTTCTAGGTCTTCATGAAGCAAGTCCAAATCTTCTGATTGTTTGGCAAAGAGTGAATAAATAACTTCATCAGCAAAACCAGCAGGAACTTCTCTTTCTGGAATATTGTTTGAAGAAGTAGAAGGAGTATAAGTACTGTAGGCACCAGTATGACCAGACTTAACCTTGTTAGTGCTGCTCTTGCTGTGTGAAACAAAAGCAACATTTTGAGCACTTGCAGATGATTTTGAGGTACTTGTGAGTTCCTGCTCAAAAACCCTAAGGTTATTATACAAGTCATCAATGGATAAAGTGTCAACATCTGGTTTGGTTCTCATTGTCATTGCCAGATTTGACCAAGCTGGGGGCAAAGATCTGAGAAACTTGTGATTTGCATCCTCAGTTGATACTTCAGCACCATGAGCTTCCAACTGTGAGAGTAGTTGTTGGAATCTGTCATATCCCTTTTCTAACCCTTCTGAACTTGATATAGTAAATGCTTCAAACTGTTGTTTTAAAACAGCTTTCTGCATCTTCTTTGAATTTGCATTACCACCAAACCTAGTCCTTATTGCTTCCCAAATTTCTTTTGCATCGTCCATTCCATGAAATCTTCTCAGATGTTCCTTGGGAATGGCCATAAGTAAGATGGTTCTTGCCTTCCTTTCCTTTTCAACCGCATGAATTTCTGCAGCAGATACTGGTGGAAGTACTCTAATAACACCATCTTTTCCAGTTGAAATTCTCTTCTTAGAATTTCCATTCTGAATTACCTTCCAAACATCATTGTCAATATATTCAAGGTAATGCTCCATCTCTATGGCCCGTATATCATACTCCTCCTTCTTCAGAATTGGGAGTTTGATATTTGAGATAGTGGTTGTTGTTGGTATGAGTTGTTGTTGTTGTTGTTTTGGTTTATTGGATGAAGTACCATTGTCTGATGCATCTTCATGGAATGATGCTTCATCATCACTAAGATGTTGAGAGAAAACATCATTAGTAGGTTGAGACATTTTTCTAGATCTGAAAGTGATTGTATGTGGTTGTTGTGATTCTTCTTACTCAGAGTCCCTCTAGAGGCTCTGATACCACTTATAGGTCCAAAGTCTTGGATCTGTTTAGCCTTTTGTAAGACAATAGCTAACTTGAATAAATCAAAATCAACTATATGAGAGACAATAACTATGAATACTATGTGCTAATGTGGAATCTTAACACAAGTACTAAGAAGAACACAATGTAATACTTTGTTGTTTGCTATTAAATTCTATTAGGGTTCTATATCTCACACAAAACATTATGCCGTAGGGTTCCTTTTATACACCAAGGAAACACTAATGGGCTTTACAAACGTGTGAAAAGATAATGCATATCCTTTCCTAAGATATCTCTAAGATAACTATCCTGATAACTACCAGACTTAACTAGACAAGACCAGTACTAACTATAGTGCTGCCAGACTTAAAGACCAGTACTAACTATAGTACTGCCAGACTTAACTTAGTACTGGCAGACTTAACTATGTCTACCAGACTTAACTCTATAACTACCAGACTTAAGTCTGTTTACAATAATTCCAAACAATTTCCACTCCTAAATACCCTAAATAAAATCAAACTTTAAACTACTCAGATTTGGATCTGCTCGAACACTAAAAAGTTTGGACTTAAAAACCATACTTAGACTCCAAATCAGAAGCTCATATTTCTGGACAAGTTAATAGACACATAGAACTAAACTCTTGTAGGTTGGCTAATCCTAATTCGAATTTTAAGTGGGGTTTTACACCTTGAAATCTGACCTAAATCTGACCCGAATTAACTGCTTCGACAACTTTCTTGTTCCAGTGGAACAAACTGACTTCCCGAACTCGAAATCGTTCGAGGCCGGACAATATGGAAACTAGACTCTCTGAGCTACAACATAGGCTTAAGAATCATATCAATTCATGCCTTTAACCTCTAGATATCATCGAAACAACACAACCCTAAATTTTGCTCAACTCTAATTCTTGTTTTAACGAGATCTAAACCCTATCAAATACACTAACATGCTTATAATTCATCCCTAATCATTATTAACTAGATTAATTATATTAATTTATAGATTTTATGAAACCTTAATTATCCATCTTAATAATTGTTACATGATTTAATGATTAAAACTTACAAAGAAGATGATTTGTACCTTAAACTCTTGATTCTTGAACACAAAAATCACTAACTTGACAAAAAATATTTTCTTCCTTCTTGTTTCCAAAACTTAGGCCAATCCAAGTAGGGGGGGGGGGGGGGGGGTGAAAAAGTGTTTTAGGGATATTAAGGTTTAGTATTTATAGGATTAGAGTCCATGTTTAAGTCTAATTTGTTTCTTTTTTTCTTTAAACCAAACCGGCCGATCACCCTTTTATTTTTTTTATTTTCTTTTATTTATTTATTAATTACATATTTACTAACATTACCTTAATTTTTTATAAAAATCTAAGCTTATTTGTGCATACCTTTTCGCGTAAACGCAATTTACTAGACTTTTAAAATAAATAACTTTTCATTTTTATTTAACCTAACTTTCCAAAAATAGAAATTTACATTTCATTCTTATTCTAACTACTAACACCTATTCATACCTAATATTACTAACACATAAATACGTATACGTAATAATACTTACACGATAAATCACTAAAACGCTTAAATCACAAAATCATTTCCTTGTCACCAAAAGTGAACGAAATGAACTCCACAAAATCCAACACAAATCCAATCCCAATAAGACGATCATGCTCAATAGATTGATTACCAAATCTCACATATCCCACATAAACACATATAAACACGTATAAACACAAATAACACATAATCCATACATTGCAATAGATACATAAGTCAACACTAATAGTTTAACTAACATGCTCAAGTCATGGTTGTCACACATAGTTAGGAGCGAATCCAGTCTGTGTGACACCCGGGATTTGAGCAGGTTAGTCAATCCGTTAGAATTGGCTAAGTATTTGTGTGTGCTTTATGTGTGGTCTATGTGGCTTTGTTTGTGTGGTTGTTAATCATTTTAAGTTGAGTATTCATCTCAATGATGATGAGACTTGAGGTTTATGTTGAGAACTTCCATTTTTTATCACTTATAGTGATAATGGAAATGAGTGGCATTTTGAGTGAGTTGTTTTGGTTAATATGTGGATGTCTAAGCGTTGGATTAATGTGGAAAATATGACCTATGAGAAGGGAATGAGTTTTGTAAAATATAAGAGTTTTAATGGACTTTATAAAAATAGAAAGTATGTTGGTGAAATGAAAATTATAATTAGAAAGTTTAATAGGAAGTTTTTGCTTAAAAAGGTTTACCAAATTGGCAAAGGTTTTTGTAGAAAATTAAGGTAATGATGGGATAATTATTTAATTATAAATAATTATAAGATAAAAAAATTATAATATATATATACATATTTAGATTTATATGGCGGCTAGGAGAGAAAAAAGAAAAAGAAAATGTCCAAATTATACTTTACAACTCTAAGTAGGGATTTTTAGGTCATATATATATAATAATACAACCCTACAAATGAAATTTCCTTCCCCCTTATGAGTTGATCGGATCATAATTAAGAGGTTCCTCGAAGAAGAAGAGAATAATTTTTTTTGTTGTCAAGAACTAGGGGATTTTGTTTGTTACAAAGATTGTAAAGGTTTTAGGTTAATGTGTTCAGACTATTATAGCTTGTTTGTTTGTTAAATTTTGGTTATCATTTAGAAAATCATGTAATGATAATTTTATTATGAATGAGATATGTTAGAGGTTTTTCATATATCAATCTGTGTTGATTATTTAATGATATATAATAGTAAGACATGTGTTTATTAATTTTTGTAGGGTTTAATTAGAAGTCGTTTTTGTGTGGTGTTGTTCATTTTGCGTTTAGGTTTTAATTTTCGTCCTGTTAGTGAAAGTCTTGAATGTAGGGATTGGACCTTGAAATGTGTCTAGTGGCCATGGTTGTTTTTGATTGAAAATTATATAGATGATATATGAGTGCATGAATTTGTAATGTGTATTTCTTGAGCCTTAGGATTGTTAGCATGTCGCAGAGGAGTTAAGTTTTCAGATTAGTTCGTAGTACCTAATAAGAACTGATTTTCAAGTTAGGTGAAGTTAGATACTACAACTCTAATTAGGGAATTATCTAGTCAATATATATATAATAATACAACCCTACAAACGAAATTTCCTTCCCCCCTATGAGTTGATCGGTCGAATTAAGGGTTCCAAGAAGAGAGAAAAATTATTTTTGCAAGCTAGGTGATTTGTTGTTCAAGAATCAAGGTTTAGACATGTTTCAATTAAGCTTTTGTTAATTAGTTATCATTAAATCACATAATAATTATTAGGATGGATAATTAGGGTTTCATAACATCTGTAATTAATGATATAATAAACATGTTATAATGATTAGGGTTTAATTAGAAGCTTATGGGTGTAATTGGTTAGGTTTAATTTGCGTTAAAACTTGAATTAGGGTTTGGCAGAATTTAGGGTTGTGTTGTTTTGATGATATCTAGATGATAAAGGCACGAATTGATATGATTCTTGAGCCTAGCTTGTAGCTCAGAGAGTCTAGTTTTCAGATTGTCCGGCCTTAAACGATTTCAAGTTCGGGAAGTTAGTCAATTAGTCTGTGCAAGAAAAGTTGTCAAAGCTGACTTTCTAGGTCAGATTTCGAGGTGTAAAACCCATACTTAAAATTTGAATTGAGGTTAGCCAAGCTACTGGAGTCAAGTTTAGGGATGGCAAAAAAACCCGAACCCAGTGGGGAAATCCAAAACCCGAAGTTTTTGGGGCGGGGCGGGGCATGCTTATCGGGTTTCGAGGCGGGTTACGGGGCATTTACGAGGATTTTTATCAGATTCGAGGCGGGGACGGGGCAAAACATCCCCAACCCGCCCCGCCCCAAAATTATATATACATATTGATCTATAATATTCATATATTGTTATATTAGTATTTATGTAATAAAAAAATAGTATCGATTTTTTGTAGTTTTGTATCTTTATAAAATTGCAAGTTGTAATTAGAAAAAACTTCATTTGTGTAATGTTTTTAACAGAAGTTTTAATTTTTTTAACATGGTTATCATTATTTATGTCAAATTTGTTTATGAAGGCTACTAATAATATATTATTAGTGGGTTCTTGATTATTCATAATATTGCATGTACTCACATTTGTAAAAATATGGCGTAAAAATAATAATAAATAGATAACAACGTGTATTTTGTGAAGCATTGCACTCATAAGGACGCCTCAATAAGATCCCCAACGGGGATTGGAGCAGGTTTGGGGGAGCATCTCGCCCCAATGGAGCGCTCCAATAAGATCCCCATTGGGGATCGTGGCGAGTTTGAGGCGTGGTTTTCTAATTGGGTTTGGGTATGGAGGGTGGCCGCCCCACTCCAAACCTGCCCCATTTCCATTCCTAGTCAAGTTCCATGTGTCTATTAACTTTTCCCCGGATTAGAGCTTCTGAATTGGTGTCTAAGTATGGTTAATAAGCCCAAACTTTTTAGTGTTCGAGCAGATCTGAATCTGAGTAGTTTAAAGTTTGATTTTATTTGGGGCACTTAAGAGTGGAAATAAATTAGTATAAAAATCATGGAGATAGTAAACACATGAAAGTTAGTGTATGATTTTTGGCAGAATTTATAAAGGTCTGTAGGTAAGGTTTAGAAAATGGTAAAGTGACACTAAAATTCTGCGTTTTCGGGTAAATTGTAAAACTTTGAAAAAGTGTGTAAACGAATTGGTTAATGATGGGCATGGTGTTGAGGTGACCCGTGAGGGTAATTAAACACCTTAGACATCCATCACATAGGCGTAAGCTTTTGGCTTAGTCGCGTGTAACACGTGTTGTTTTGAATGTTTAGTTTTGTGCAAAGGAGTTTGGAATTGCTTAAGCATCAGGTGAGTTTCATAGTCCCTCTTTTTACATTGTTTTAAATTGGGATGGAAATGATGCTAAGAGTTTTGAAATGTTTTTAATTGCTGTGATTATGTGTTTAAAGTTGAGTATGGACGTTATATGACTGCTATATGACTTATTATTGCATGTTGGTTATGGTTGTGTTGGCTCCGCCTACTTTGTACGTAAGACTTGGGCTTTGTCCCTTGTGGTTATGGTATTGTGATGGCTCCGCCTACTTTGTATGTAAGACTTAGGTTTTGTCCCTTATAGTTATGGTTATGGTGGCTCCTGCTACTTTGTAGGTAAGACTTGGGTTTTATCCCTTGTGGTTATGGAATTATGATGGATGGATCGGGTGGGTACGCCTACCCAGTATGTGGATTGCATGTTAGCATAAGTTCATGTTAGCATATAATTGTCCTATGATGTTTTAATAATCACAGTAATTGGATTTTAAAGATTGATTTGTGTGTCTTAAACCTATGACTCTCACCAACCGTTATGTTGATGTTTTTAAGCATCATTTTCTAGTAAGCATCATGATGATGTTAAGACTAAGAGAAGTGGCTAGAGAGACCATTGGCTGCATGCGGAGTTTAATCTCCTAGTTTTATGTTTTGCATTGATTGAATGATTTGGATTGATTTGTTTAGGTTGATTTGGATGTTGCATGTCTTGATATTGGCGAGAACCCCCTTTTCATCAATATAAGACGCCTTTTGTTTTATCATGTTGTTTTGGATATTTTCATTACACTTTGTGTCTATGTTTTGTTTATTTATTGCATTTTAGTTCTCTTTATATAGACGTCATTGTATTGTGATGATATCCATTCTTGTTACGCCTCGTGTTTCCGCCTTGGCGGGGTGTGACAGATTGGTATCAGAGCCTTTGGTTATAGAGAAGTAGGTGGTTTGACCTAGACTATAACCTAGGAGTCCTTTATATAGCTGTATAATAGGATCTATGTGTTTAGCTATCTAGGCGTTTTGTTTTCTTGCTTTTCTTTAAGTTTTATTTTGACCTACGGGCTACTCGGTAGCATATGATTTGGAAGAGGAGCTAATTTAGGAGGAGCCTCTCGAGGAACCGAAGGAGGAAGAGGAGGTAGAAGAGTCGTAGAAGGAGACTGACTCAGATTTCCTGTCGGACACTCGTAGCAGGCCTGGACCCGCGAAGTCGGGTGATTTTTTGCAAAATCAAAGTCAAACCTAAGCAAGGCCCAGCATAAGTTATTCCGTCTTCTACCTCGACGAGTTGCTATTATCGATGATTTTTTTGTATAATTCGTATTTTAAGGCATTATGAGGCCCTCGTTTTATTTTTATTTCTATCCGTATATAAATATCGTTATGGTGGGTCATCATGTTTAAGTTATATTTTGTTTGTGTTATATGTGCTATGTGGTATATGTGCGTATTCATTAAGATGTGTAGTCCTGAAAGCAAGTATACATGTGAAAGGATGAACTTATAATTATGGTGGCCAACATAATTATAAAGGCATCACACACGTGGACTTGTGACCATGATTGCATTGATTAATGCTTGTTTGTTGATGGTAATGTAGATGGTAGTATAGATGTGATGTGCAATCCTGTTGAGGATGGTTGTATGGTTAGAGAATTCTTCTCTTAATCTGATGGGAGATTTTATTGGGTCGAGGTGTGTAGATAGTAAGGTTCCCTTTCATCTATCGTTTGCGGATACCTGTTGGTACTGTTGTTGTGCTTCTTAAGTTGGTTCGGTAGCTCGACATTTCGTTTGGATACCTAATTCTAAGTTTAGAATCCCCTGTTCGTACCATATTGGTATGGATGTCCTATTTTTTCTATTCGGCGTCGTGATATTTATTGGTTATCCGGATCTGTTTTCCTTTAGAAGCTGGTACGTTTTGTTGGTTATTTCTTGCATTGATTTCCCGTATGAATATCGGATTGATCTTTTAAGCACTAATGGTTCTTGTCAAGTTAGTATGGATATTTACTCCTTTCTTTATACATCATTTAGATTTCGTAACATGTTTGTGACATGTTAGTATCGATGCTTTATATGGTTGTCATTTTGATCGTTAGTATGGATGAGTCTTTACGTTCTTCGCTTGGTTTGCATTATCTTTGCGTGAATGTTCACTTGTATGTGTTCATTCGAATGTTACTTTGGTTGTATGTTTCCCTATACTTTCTTTCGCCTACAAACAATAGGTTGTGTTAGAGTTCTTACAGTATTTTAAAATCCTTTTTGAGATAACTTTGAAGAAGTTTGGGAGGATTATTTTTGGTGAGTTTATGGTGATACTATTTTTATAAACTGTCTCTTAAACATTTATAAAATAAAATAAAAGTATGTCTACAATGATTTTATAAATACAAGGTAATAACAATTTACTGTCAAAACCATTTATAATATAATCTTTATGAATAAAATATCCTACAGAACTTTACGTAAGGTGACTTAAAATATCTGAAATGATTTTCTTATATAAAATGACTTGTATATTTTAAAATGAGTAATATGTTTAAAATATTTCATGTGAAAATGGTATTTAGTTGGTTCTTTCGGATAAAGTCGATTTTGGAATAAGAACTCTATATAATTCTCATTTATCAATCTTGATGTGTATTGTTGTTCGTTAAGTGTTTCTTAGTCGTGGTATGTTTGTGGATTCTTTCGTTTGCATTTTCTATCGGAACATTTATTCTATCCTTTCTTTGTAAGGATTCTCATGACATTCGATCCGTGTCTACTTTCGTTGATCCCTTAGATATTTTCTAGTCTTTGATTCGAAATACGTTTGTTACCCTATTTGATAAATCGAAATCATTGAGTTTGTTTGATATACGTCTTATTTGAACAAGTCACTCTCTGTGGAGAGTACCTGCATGATTCGTCGAGAAGAAGGATGGTTCATTCGAATGTGCATAGATTATCGGGAATTGAATAAGTTGACTGGTATGCGTTTAATTACACATACCTTTCACCATTAAAATCGGACTTAAATGACCAAAAACGTGCCAAAAATACATTGTATTTGTATGTTTTCACTTATATTGTGAAGGAAACGGATATCCGACAAAAGGACGAAAAACCAAGCAAAAACAGACAAAACCGAGCACGGAATGGAAAAGCATGGAAAAGACAAAGTCAAATCGAAGCCAAAGTCAACAGAAGTCAAAGTCAACCCCGACAAAGTCAAAGCCAAAAAGTCATCAAGTCAAAGAAAATACAAATTTAGGGACCAAATTTGCCAAACCCTAAAGTTGTATAACAAGGATAAATACTACAAGGACTGAAGTTGTAATTATGCCATACATAACTTTAGGGTGCCATTTCTGCCAAACCCCTAAAGTTATATAACGAAAGGACTATGCATGTAATAGCTCTTATAACCCTTGAGGGCCAAACCTGGCTAACTCCCAAAGTTATAACACCACAAGGACCTTTCTTGCAACAACATATATATAATTGAGGGACCATTTGTGCCATTTTCCAAAAATTTCACCCTGTTATACCCAAAACCAAATTTCTCGCCCAACAAACCCCACCACTATTCACGCTTCCCTGTTCCCCCCTCCTCGACCACTGTTCACCGTCTCTTTTGTCCCATTAACTTACAAACCAACAAAACCCATAACTCCCCACTCACCCCCACACCCACAAACAGCCAAAGCCATGTTGGCAATCTCTATTGCCCCCATTGGCTGTCAAAAAGGATGGCTATAATGAAAGAACTTGGGGACAAAGGCAATTTGATGGCTAGGATTAACTTGGGGCTTACTCTCTCACAATAAACACACCCTAGCTTCTATCTCAGCAAACAAACACAACTAGAAGAAGACAAAGATTGAAGAAAGGGCAAGCACTTAGTCGTTTTTATAAATAGGGTGTCTTGTAAGCCATTTGGCTATCTAGTTTTTTTGTAACTTAGTTTTCACCTAGTTAGTTTAATCCAGCAAATTTAGTTTTTAATTTTCCTTGTAATGTTTTCAAGTTAAAGAAATTTAAATTTTCTCCAAATCTGTTTTAAGTTCTTATATTTTTTCAAATGTTCACTTATGTTTCATAAGCTAATATAAGCTCTCATTTAAACTACTTTGTAAAAAAAAGGGGGTTAATGACTCAATATATAAACTGTTAAGAAAAATCAAAAAAATAAATCCACCTCAAAAGTACCTCAGGCTCTTTTTGCCGTTGTTGACTTTTCGTATCTACTCCTTCTGGTTTTTTTTGGCTCGACTACTTTTTTTCGTTGGGGCATTTTCTTCTGTAGAATAACTTTATCTCTTTAGGTTTTTACCTTCTTTTACCTCGATTTTTCTAGTTTCTTCCTGACTTCTTTTCCACTTTCTGTTTTTTTCTACCTATTCTTTCTTTCACGCTTTTTCCTTTTTGTTACTTTTTGTCTGTCAATGTACGTCTTGGTTCTTTGTTTTTGTTTAAGCTGATATTTCTATTGTCGTACTGTATGCTGCTTGCTCTTTGTTCGCTTTCTGTTTTATCGTTTCTTCGTTTTCTTTTGCTTGGCCTTTTCTGCCCTGTTTGTCTACGTTCCTTTTACTTTTGCTACTCTCTTTCTTTTACTACTTGCTCTTTCTGCTTTTTCTTTGTCTCTTTTCCTCACTTCTTTTTCCTTAGACTGGTTGTTCCTGTCTCTTATTTTACTTTTTTTCTGCGTTTGCTCTGTATCCTGGCTTCCATAACCTGTGGAGGTTTTGATATGCTTGATTCCTTCTTTCTCCTCTTTTTTCCGTTTCTTTTTTCCGTGTTTTTTGATTACCTTATTCTTTTCTCTTTGTTAATTTTGTTTCTTCTGTTTCCTTTTTTTCGTTTTGATTTTTTTTGTTTTCTTTCGGCTGGTGATTGTGGCGGGACGGGGGTGTGAAATTGCACCAGGTCTCACCAAGAAAAGGGTAAGAACGAATACGAAGTCGGGGATAGATGAACCCGCTAAATGTCGGTCCCCAATCAAGGAGTAAAAGCCAAAGAATGGGAAAGTTGCCTACAGGCAGAACGTCCCCAAGCGGAAAGCAGACGATTCAAACATACCTTCCATGAGTCTAATCTGAAGAAAAGTTACACTGACTAACCAATAATCATAGCCTGTTATAAGGAATCCACGTGACGATAAGCTCCAGTTTGTAGAAGAAGCTTGTTGAAATCATGGAACGGGAATCAAACGATTGAAAGCAAAAGCTGGATACCATAGTTTAAGGTTTCGCTGGAACTCAAGGAGAGGTCCAGAGACACCTGGCACATAAAGATTCGATCAAACAGAAATACCCCAACTCTATCACAAAGACTCGTGCTTCGTCATCCACTACAAGTTCTTAAGCTTTGAGGACAAAGCTCTTTATAACGGGTAGAGACTGTAACAATCTTACATACGGTCATTTTAAACGACTCATATTGTTCTTCACTATTTATTTTGGGTCCGATACGCGTTTACTTTTAAGTCTTACTTTTAAGCTAAATCGTGCAACTAGAATAATCTTTAATGTAAAAACGGTCATCAAATAAATTAAGGTTTCATCGACCAAGTAATATAATAAATTATTAAATAAGATAATGTATTAACTTTGCATATTTCATTTCTATTGGTCACTAAAGGGTTACGTTTCGCAATAAAATTACAAATGGACACAAAAAAAGCAAAAACCTGGAAATACCTAGGACTTACCTAGACTCAAACCAAAACCCACTTTATAAAACCTTAACACAAAAATTAATCATTATTGTAACATCAACCTACTAGGGGCCGGTTATGAGTCCAAAACAATTAGAAAATCTCTAAATGATTCCCATAAGTACTAGTACAAAACTTCTTTAATTAATGATAGTCCTTAATGTTCCTAGTAAACTCATTACACAAAGGTTAATAACCATTTGGTCTCTCATTTGCCCCTTATGCTGCGGCTAATGCCATGTATATACACAAAATCCATAAGATTTCTAAATCACTAGCAAATCTTGTACAACTTTGAGTAATTAAAAGACTGTCCTTAGTTGGTTTAGCTAAATACCATTTGAGGCTAACTAGAAACTCTCAAAAACCATCAACTAGGGCACGGTTTGGTTTGTTGGGGACTAGGAAGCATGCAACTAAGTATTTTCCTATAAATACGCACCACTACTCTCAAAATTGATCCAAGATAGAAATCTCTTACCATTTTACACTCTTACAACTCACACAACTCTCAAACAAGTTAAATATTTCCTCTCCTTTGCGTCGGATCACAAACCGCACATAAACACACCTATTTACTTCATTTCGAGCCAACAAACATCCACTAGGGATTGTATACGAGGCCACAAGGTTTACACGAGCTAAGGATTTGGTGTACACTAACTATAGTGAGCATACGTTTTATAATAATGGACGCTTAGGTCAGTAACGTGGGTTGTGTCTCATATCGCACACAACACTCGAAAACAAAGCCTTAGGACCCTTTGTAAGTCACCTTCGAACTCATACAATTAGTATATACGTGTTTTTCCAGTAAACTGGTATATATGTCATGTATGTAATATATATGATTACTAGAGTGGAGTCACGCATGTTAAATGAGAAACAGCGAGTTATACGCATACTATTACGTAAACACGACATTGAGTGTGGTATAAAGTTGCAAAGGAACACACTAACATAATGAGATTAATAACAAGTGATACTCAACAATTCTTGTTATATAAAACTAATAACATTCGACTGTAAACAAAAGCCCTTATACGCGAGCAACATTAAAACCACACAAAAACATTATAAGTAAACACGCATGGTATCTTTGGGAACGTATACACACATAAAACCAACATTTGCATGGTCGAGAGGCACCACGACCTAACGATTAAGGCAAAAACGAACATAATATAGCCACTAGAAAACTATTTTCGCAATTTCATATACATGCTAGGGGCAAACCAACGGGCCATAAAGGGGCTTGTAATCCAAACGTGCACACGTCTTAGGGCCCATGAAACTCGCAAAAAACAAACATCCCAACCCACAAAAAACAAACCCCACAAATTAAAATAGGTGGGTTTAGCCACCCACAAACAACCAAGACCAATATTTATTTCCACGGCCTAACAACCCATGAGTGGGTCCATAGCTTATTTTTAAGTTCATTTGAGCTTAGTGTTAAAATAGAAAGCTTATTAGACTCGACATATAACAAGCATGCCTTAGATAAACTCCTAATGAGCCGAATTAGCCCAAGAGGCCACGAACGAACCCAAACAGGCCCAATAAGCAAGCTTGCCGGGCCTACAACTTATTTATAAGCTCTACGAGCTTATTAAGAGTCCAACGGTCAAATTGATATTAATATGGACCCTTAGTATGTTTAATAACCAAACGGATCCTTAAATGGGCTCGTTATCCCATTACCGTAAACCACGAAACCCATAAGCCACAAATAAGCGTGGCAGCTTATTTGTGAGCTTAAAACAGCTTATGAGGCTTATGATAACCTTAGGCAAGTTATGTGGTGGGGTAGGACCTCATGGATTGTGCCAAACATGAACAAACCCTTATCGACTCGTAATGGGCCCAAAAGCCCATTACCGGAGCTTAATGGCTTATTGAATAAGCCACAAGGTAAAACAGCTTAAAACAGACCCTAATAAGCTTAATAAGATAAGAAAATGAGTTGCCAAATAAGGAAATGCTTAATGGACTTTTGCAAGTTTTCGGGTTAAGGTTATTGGGCTAACGAACCCAATACTCCTATCAATAAGCTCAATCTAGCTTTTTATATCCAATAAGTTAAAGTACTTAAATTGAGCTAACCAAATCCTGTCACTTTTAAAAACCCTTTTGAACTCTTAGAAGCTTAATTCGAGTTGATGATTGGGCCCAAAAGCTAATAAGATCAAATAAGCTCATCGAGGCTTATTTATTGTTAAAGCTCCAAAAAGCTTATGTTAGCATATTGAAGTAAATAAAACCAATTGTCACTTGTTAGTCTTAATATGGGTTTAAAATGTAACTTTCCTTTTTACAAGTTAAGGGACATAAGATGTGTAAACTTGAAAACTTTGGGGTTAAAAACTGTCAAAACTATTTTTCTATAAGTCTAAGGGTTGTTTTTGACATTACAAAAAACATAAAGGCGTGATTGAAAAATATAAGACATAAAAGTGCTATTTTTGTAAAGTCAAGGACTAAAAGTGACAACTTGAAAGTTAATGGTTAAAATATAATTTAACCAAAGCTTGAAATAAAAGGGACTAAGTTGTCAAACATAAAACATAAGAAACTTATAAACTTAAATGATTTTATAAATACTTGAAGTTCTGACTGTAACTTAATATAATAAAAGTAATTATATTAGTTAAAGCAAGGTTTTATATCGGTGTAGTAAACTACCATGTTAATAAAAATGTATAAATTATTAACGTTACCAATCCTTAGTCGTATACCTTCCCAAGATCCATCAAGAAATTACCAATGACGATAAAACATGTACCCCCATCACACAATGATAACAAGTATATATAGAACTAAAATTTAATTTAGTTTTAACATTGAGTCTTAGCCTAAACTATAGAACTAAGTACTTGGCCGTATTTACATAGGTATTTGACGGTGTGGATTCATACTTGGGGTGCTTGGATATAATCAATCATTTTCAGAGCGACTATCACAAAGGAGAGTTCATAGCCCCAATGTTTTACAATTATTTAAATGATTTACATCATTGGAGGTAGAAAACATGCTTTGTTTTACAAACTGGACGCAAGTGTACATTTTATACTTTGATTATGAGTTTACCTAAGTAGCGATAACCTACTGAGCCCTATTATCATGAATTGTCAATTGCTAGATTGCGAGTGCGAATATTATAAATAGATATATTTGGGATTGACGTCCCTGTTTGGGTGAGTAGCGCTCACTGTGCCGGTCTGTCGGACAACAAACGTATACCATGTCGGACTTGGGATGTTGCGGGTTAGAAAATCATTCAGGGGCATTTATTGGCAATTTATTGCATCCATAAACGTCGAGCTTCTGTTGCTTAATCATACACTTGGAAATCTTACGGTCCTACAATTTATTTAAATAAACCTATGAAATCACCAACTTTATGTTGACTTTTTAAGCATGTTTTCTCAGGTCAATAAGGAACGAGGTGCCACGATACATTGGGAGACTACTATTTGGAAGAGTCAGTACTAAAGATTTGGGATGTATTACATTTTGGGATATTTGTTATAAACTGAAATCTTTACTTTTGTTGTCAAACAATTTGAAGCCATGGGCTTATGTAATGAACAAGTATTTTGTTAAATCCAATGTATCTTTTTAAACGACACATTTAGTGGTCGTTCTCATATCTTGTGCTATTGATCTATGAAGTAACGCCCTTGGATATTCAACATTCTGACGCGACCCAGATTTGGGGGTGTTACAGAAATAATATGCCAAGAGAATATTTTAAACTTGGTGAGGAAGTGTGTATGTTGAGAGGGGGGAATTTGAAATTCAATTCAAATTTAATTAATACATGTGGAATAAAGATGAAATGGAATGATTTGGTATTTATGTGATGGAAATGAGCTTCTCTTTCAAATTTAAATTTGAATTGTTAGGATAGGGATAAGGTGGCGAGGTGGCAAGTGTGTAAAAGAAGCTTGGTGATGTGTGTGTGTGTGTGTGATTTGAATTTCAAACTCAAGAGAGTATGTGAGTAAAGAGTGTAGAGAAAGCTTTGAGAGTGTGTGAGTAAAAAAGATGATGAATAAGAGATATGTAGATGGGAATGTTTTAATCTGAAAGTTAATAGCCTATGTTGGAATGTTAGGGGACAAGAAGTATAAGGAAGTACATTGTGTAAGGGAATGTAAGTTGGGATGTGAAGGATAGGCTTGGGAAGGTTTAAGTGGTAAAGGTATAAGGTTGTGAATGATAAAGATGGCGAAGAAGGAAATAATTAAAGGATTGATTATGGGATAATCATTTTGCCATTAAGAGAGAAAAGAGATACTCAATAATGATTAGCGAATGTATAAGTGAGAAGCAAGGTGAAGGTGATGTATAAGTGGTGTAGAGGAATGCTAGAGGAATATGGGAGTTTGTAAAACACGATGTTTTAAAACCCGGGTCGACCCAACCGGTTTAACCAAAAACCGGTTAGGAGACCGGGCCGGATGTGGCCGGGTTTTTCCTTATTTGAGAACTGGATTGAACCGATGGTTTTTCGTTGAGCCGGCTCGACCAGGTTTGATAAACCCGGTCGGGTCATGACTTTTGTTCTTTTTTTAACATTTAAACAACAAAAACTGTTTCTTTCCACTAAAACTAACAAAACCATTTTATCATTTCATTTTTGTTAAACTCAAAATTTGTGTTAGATTAAGTTCTATATTTGTATGGACAAGAATATTATGCTTTGAAGTTTATTGTTAGATTGAAAAGTTAAAGTAGTGGTGACCGATGTCGTTAAGTTTTGATGAGACAACAAATTATAGTTATTATTATATTTGCTTGATTTAAAAAGTTCATTAATAAAGATATTATACTAAAAACACCATTAAGTCATCTCATTTGTATAAACTAGAACTACAAAACTATTGTAAACTAGAAGTAGAAATGGGTTGCTTTTACATTTTTATAGTATCATAAATATGAAAAGGAAGTTAAAGACTAAAACCAAATAGAGTCATCTTATTTTTATCGGTTCAATTGAATGTAATATCGAAATTAGACAAATATCTATCAAAGATGTTATGAAAAGTATACATATGTATAGAAGCGATTTGACCCAGCGGTCGAACCGGTGACCCGAGGAACCAAAGACTTGACCGGATCAATTAAAAATCTGGATTTCAAAACATTAGTAAAACATTTTTAAATGGGAAGTGATAAAATCCAAAGCATAATCAACTTTCAATAGTACAAACTCAACTAGTCATTTAGACTTTAATCAATGATAATCAACAATGGACATGATCACTAATCATTTTGATGCAAACAATCTAAGTGCTTTGCTATGCAAAGCACATCCCGTAAAGGGAAAAGATGCATTTATGCAATATGACCTTTACTTAGTTTGACCAATAAGGGAGTACGACCCGTTACATGATTAGAGATAACGTAAATCCATATTAAGGTCAAATGAATACTTTTGTTTGATAGTATGTTGAAAGTCTGATTGTACTAGATTTAGACAAATAGAATGAGCCTTGGCTAGAGGCGCTTGATAAAGATATTGAGTTGGCATTTTGTTGAAAACGGGAGGATTTGTTTTTGCTCATTTATAAGTCTAAACCTCGTTTCGAGTGTTTCTAATTACTCAAATATCATATTCATACCTTTATTGAAAGTTCCACATGTGTCGGATAAGAGGAAAGCCGACGTTGCAAAATCCGTAAAACCGGGATAGCCACCAGCGCGCTACCTCACACGCTGACGCGTCACCAACGTGCCATGAGCATAAATTTGGTTTTCTGGATTTTGGCTATCATTTGTTATTTTACGTGTTGCGAACATTTATTTATCATCATTAAAACATAAAGGAGATCATAGTCAATGTTTCACCAACACATTTGGATGTCTGTGTTTTTCTACTATTCTAAATAATTATGACAAGTTCCTTTATAGGTTTAAAGTTTATGTTTTAATTGGTTATTCTTTTGATAAAAAAGGTTACAAGTTATCCAGTCTTCAAAGTAAATAAACGTTTTATTCTAGAGATGTGATTTTTATGAGATTGTGTTTCCTTTTAAAAACAGTTCTGAAAACAAATAATATGAGATGGTTTTCCAAAAAGTAAATATCACTTTTTTGATAATGATAAAAAAGATGAGTCTAAGTCAGATGATCCCTATGATGATGGGAGTGATAGAAATACTGAAACAAGTAAAGGTATAGACACTACATCATTCTGAGGTACTGAAAAGACTGAGAGTACTAGAAGGGATGATGGTGAACTTTGATAATGATAATGAATCTGGGGTGATGACAGTTTTAGCAAGAATTTAATAATGTGTTTCAACAACTTGTTGTGACTCTAGATAGACAGGATAATCTTAGGTTTTCTAGAAAAAATAGTATGCCCACTAAGTTGAGTGATTTTGAGATAAATACAAAAGTCAAGTATAATATTGATAAACAAGTTAACTATACTAAGTTGAGTCTAGAAAATTATAATTTTCTAGTAGCTTAAATAAGATTAGTGCACCTAAGTCTTATAATGAAGAATCTAATGATACTAGATGGATAAATACAATAAATCAAGAAATGGAAGCACTCAATAGAAATGGTACTTAGGGATTATAGAGCTTCCTAATCGTAGAAAACCAATAGACTGCAAGTGGGTCTATAAGGTTAAGTACAAGTCTAGTGGTAAAATTAAAAGGTTAAGGCAAGTTTAGTTGCAAATGGTTACAACAAAAAAGAATGTATAGATTATGAAGATACACTCTCTTCAGTTGTTAAATTGTCACTGTTAGATGTATGCTTGCATTAGTTATTCAAAATAGTTGGCCAGTTTTTAAACTTGATATTAACAATTCATTTTTATATAAAGATTTAGTCAAAGATATGTACATGACCTTACCAGAAGGTTACTCTGATAAGAATTATACTAGAGTATGCAAATTGATTAAGTTGTCATATGGTTTGAAACAAACTCATAGAAAATGGAATAAGAAATTAGCTTTTGTATTAACTGAAAATGAGTTTGTTCAAAGTAAAAAAGACTTTTTCTCTATTTAATAAGAGTAAAGATGGTATTTTAATTGAATTATTTATGTATGTTGATGATATTATTACAACTGGAAATAATTTAAAAGAAATAAATAAGTGTAAATCTTTTTTGAGCTCAATTTTTTTGATAAAAGATCTTCGAAAGCTTATATATTTTTTAGCCATTGAGGCTTGGAGTCTAATGATAGTATGTACTTGAATCATAGAAAATATTGCTTGAATTGTTGTTTGAGTTTGGTATGTTGGCTTATAAGCCTTTTAATAATCCTATTGAGTCGAAAGAATGAATTGTAAAGCAGAATTAGGTTAGTAATAGATAATGCTTTGAATAGTATAAAAAATTATCAAAAATTGGTAGGAAATCTAGTTTATTTGACACATCATATTCTAAGTTGGTATATGCATACTCCACTTCAGTCTCATTTGAAGTTGGCATTTAAGGGTTTGAGATATTTAAAAGAGTCTACTGGAAAAAGACATTCCTTTTAATAAAAGTAGTGATTTGAACTTGAATGTATATGTTAATTCAAATGGGCTAATTGTAAAGCCACTAAAAAGTTTACGACTGGATACCCAGTATTTCTGGGAAATAATTTGGTTTCATGAAAGAGTAAGAAGCAAATTGTTCTTGCAAAGTCTTCTGCAGAAGCACAATTGCAACACCCCAATTTTTATAAGTTTTAATCAAATACTTTTATATTATTAATGGAAAATTAGAAAAGTCTTATTGATAGTATTTTATAGAAATAAGGGCTTAGTTGGCAAAATAGTTAACGAAAAGGACTAACGGTGCAAAGGATTAAACGATGGGGACTAACGACCATTAAAATGCAAAATTATCAATTGGAACTTATGGGCTTATAAGACTATTGATCCAGGAAAATAACAAGAAAAACACGCGTGTTGGTGTGGTGTCCCATATGTGGCTCTCTAGAGGTTTTAAGAGGGAAAAAAACTACCAAAGCTCATTAATTATCAAGAATCCTCCTAAGGGTTATCTAATCATGTGTTATGCTTAATTAGTAATCAAGAAAAGGACTAGTGGTGTATTGGAGAAATCATAAAAGTAATCAAGTTATGATAATCATATCATCTTCAAGGTAAGATTATGTTCTTGGCAATGTCTTTTTGAGGGTTTATACTTTATTGAGGTTTTATGAAAACCTAGTTTAATTTGGTGAATTATGATGAATTTTGATGTTATGAGTTTTGTTATGATAGAATAATGTTAAGAATTAAGTAATGGAATTATGGTTAAAAAAGGGTAGAAAAAATCATGTTATGAACTTGTTCCATGAATGCTTATCTAATTAAGGGGTGTTTGGCTAGACCTTAATGTGGCACCTAAATTAGTAATTTTGGCTTAAGGCATGAAGAATAACAACCTAAGCATGTCTAATAAGCTGAGATATAAGTTTGATAAAGTTTGGACTTATTATGGGTTTTGGGTAGTTTTGGTGATGTCCCAAATTGGGACAGCAAGGTTTGCAAAAATTTGTACCCACTTTGGAAAATCATAGAAAAATAACCGTAGCTCCGCTTGGAGCGTGCCTTACATTTTTGGAAAGGTAAAAGAGTCTACTTTCCAACAAAATTAGTTCTTGTAGAATACTAGTTTTCACACAAATAAGCACACGAAATAGAATGGAAGAGAAAAGAGGAGATGGTAGAGAGTGTTTGGATAATCTTTCTATTACACACATAAAACACAAACTCACACACCATCTCTATGTGTAGAGAGGGTCTTTATATATTCTTGATGCCGGTCATAGGCCTTCTTGTAGGATTCCATGGGTCGGGCCTTAGACTACTACATCATTTAGATTAACTAACTAGCCGATTGGACTAACTATTACACGCTTGATATTGTCTAACTATTACAAGGCTCGTGAGATCGATAATGATCGTCACTTCACTAAAAACTGAATTCCTAACAATCTCCCCCTAAGGGACGATCGTTGAGATCTCATAAATGATCAACACTTTTAGAATTCCTAACAATCTCCCTCTAAGGGGTAATCATAGAGATCTCTCTTTGTGACATTAATCTTTGATCTTTGATGCTTCTTGTTTTGATCTTGAGTCTTTCTCGTGTAAGAGTTATGCTAGTTCTTTTTGTTCCAATCATGCACTTATGATCTTGATCTTGATATTTTCTTTGTCTTTGTCTTTGTCTTTTGACTTTGCCTTTGAGATCTTTCATCATTACTTGATCATCTTTGTAATGCTTTGCCTTCTTGCGATCTTGTGTCTTTGGACCAACATGCTCATACTTTATATCATCTTGAAAGTTGTCTAACAATCTCCCTTAATAATCTTTAACTTCAACACTTTATATCTTTAAAGAAGATATTGAGTATCAGAGTACCGGAAGTCTTTATCTTGAGCTTTCTTGATTACTTAGAACTTTACTTCTCGAGTATGAGCATGTGGTTATGAATCTGACTCAGCTGGAATGAGATAACACCACCATTTTATAAACCTGAAATTAAAGGTTAGTAATAAGCACGGTTATGGACGAATATGGCTTTGTCATTCGTTAATATTAGGTAGCGTTAACCTTCGGTTCCATGAGAACCGACCTGTGATCAGGTAGATTTAATTTAGAAGAATTTCCTTGACAAGATTTCCAGCTTAAAGTATTGGATCATCTAACACATAAGCATTAGATTTACCGTACTTACTTGTTCTTATTACCGGAATGTCTCAAAGCAGACATCACGATAAGAGTGAATCAGTTAGTTACTATCTTACCGACTGAGTCATCAATTCATAAATTGGACCAAAATCCCAGTTGACACAAGTTTGATCCATATAGGATCGCGCAAGTTACCTACCGCAGTGCTGCTTGATGTTGACATTGTAAGGATTTCCATTCGTCAATGTGAAATGCTAAAGAGCACCACTCTGAATGTTCTGGCAAGATCATGAGGATAATGCGTAGGACTCTAAGATATCACTTGTGCTCTTTGATTGTGAACAAAAAGTGTATTTTGGAATTATGTCCTAATGAGTTTTATTGATGATCTCGTTTGGCTCTAGAGTCAATATGTGCATTTTGGTTTTAGTGATCGGAGGCTAGAGCTGACTGCCACCTTTTCAATACCAACTAAGTTGGGGTGAGAAAGTCGATAGATAACATGTTTATCTCTGTGAGAAATAAAACAATAATATTTTAAGAGACCTTGAGTGGCTAGGGAGGGATTGTGCATTGCATCACTGGGTCCATGATGTCTTGTCTTCAATACCAAATATCATCTTTGTGATATTTGATAGATTATGTATTGACCCGGTTTCTGCCTAATGTTAATAGAGGGCTTCTTTATTTACACCCTTTATCATAACATTTCATTTTCATTCTTCAACCCCTTCAATGTTTACCAAGATGTCATTACTATCACCATGTTGTGATTGTTCCGGTGATAACTCATGCCTTAGTCAACATTTTTCCCATATTCTCATTCAAATTCATCTTACCTAAGGACTTCTAATCTATCTAATGGAATGTCCCAGGGTAGATCCCTCTAGCTCTGGTTGGATCATAGAACTAATACCTAACCTAACCACCTTATGACTTTATCGCCGTTGTGAATTAGTTGGTAGTTGGGTATTGATTGAACCACAAAACCTTTTTGAAAATCAATCAAAGTGTTTGATATAAATCAAAACGTTTGACACTTTGAGAGTTTCATCTTTTAAGAAATGCCCCCTACACATGTGCATCGATATTCGAAATTGTTTTGCACATGGAAGAAAGAGTTACGCACTTGTGTAAGAAACATGTAAACTATGATCCGGTGGTCTTGGTGAGTCAAACCACATGATAGCCATTTTAGTGAGAGAGAGTAGTGAGATGAAAAATAAACTTGATATTAGATGGATAAAATGTAAGATACAAATGACTCAACCCCTCTATGGAAGCCATAGAGGGGTATTTATACCACCACACATTACATAAGAATCCTATGTTGACTATACTAGTCCCTGTGTGTGGTGATATGGTAAACAATGGTAATTCTATAAATGTCTTCACGTAAAGTGAATTCCTAACAATCTTCCCCTACGGGACGATATACAAAATTACTTACAATAATTTCCTAACAAGTACATAATGATTAAGAACAAGAACTTCCATTTGAAGCTTCTAATAATGATGAACGTCTTTGTGGTGTTTGACTTCCAAGGTCTACACTCCAACATGAATCATCTTTATAGTACCTTGTAGGAGAAATACTGTAATAAGAACGAACTGAGTAACTCATACACTTCTGGTTAAGGAGAAGCTTTTGAATTAGCTTCCCCCTAATTTGTGCCACACAATCTTCATTTAGAAGCTTTCAAAGCTTCCCCCTAAACTAGCAATGAATCAGCTTCCCCCTAATTCATGCCGCATATTCTTAATTTAGAAGCTTTTAAAGCTTCCCCCCCCCCAAACTAGAAATCCTCTCTTGAACAGTTTCAAAGCTTTCTTACAGGCTTAGAATAATTAGTGCATTAGCGGAATTGGTTAGGATACACATCAAATATTACTGCTCGTTTCAGAATAAGCTTAGGGATTGATCGTCGTGAGAGACAGAGATATCAGCATTGTGTGTGAGTCAGACAAAGTTCTCTCACGTTGAATAATTCTTCTCACAACGTTTCCCCCTTGGAGATACAAATAATGCATACTAAAGTTCTCAAGATATTGCTTCCCCTATGTGTCTGAAGAAATGCACCCAAAAGCCATAAGTTAAAGCGCTGATATTCTTTGCGGTTATGACATTTGTCTTCCCGGTATGGCCTAACTTAAAAAAATTCAAGAAAGATGCCCTATGTCAAGCTTTCAAGGAAAAGACTCAAGGGTGAATCTACTCCTTCCCCCTTGCTGGTTTTGACACGTTGGAATCAGCAACACCTTGGACGCACATTTACTTAAGTACTTGTGTGAAGAATAAATTAGCTCAGATCTAATCCGTGAGAATCAATTGCTGATCAAATATCTACTCATAACCTCTCTCTGGCTATCATTTTACCAACCGTTTTGTAGGCTATTTGAAGTGACCACTGATGAAGTAAACCCAATATACCAAACTTGAGACAAAAGTAGAATTTCCTATTCTTGTGAGTTAAGCTTGCGCTAATGTTGGAAGAACGATGTGGAGAATTTGTGCTCCAAGCAAATCTCTAAGTACTCAATACCCCTCCCAAAGTATGAGACTTTCATCACCCTCTTTAAGATTATTCCCATAGTCTTTAGCGTGTGACTCTAGTCTAAATGTAACTCCTTTAAGTGATAGTTAACCAGGTGATCAACCATCTACCCCTTGACTGCTATAACTAGATAAACCAAGTCTTCAACTTAAATTAAGCTCGAGCAAGTTATCATTAAAAGTCATGCATCCAGCCAACCCCGACTTCAAGATAAAATAAGAACACTCCTTCGTAAAATGCCACTTTAATCTCAAATAAGTGATACTTGATCAACTCCGTAGTCACAAAAAATTAATTCCAAATCTAGCCTTTAAGTTTCATGATTCTTTATCCAAATTGATCCTGGTCTCGTCTCTTAAAAATCGTCACATTGTCACTTTGTCATTTTAAACCTCGAATGCAACCGATAAGCATTTAATCTCAATTGCATCTATTAACAACTAAATATAGCAAGAAATCATCCCAAGTGAGTCATTTAGCTAAATTTAGTTTTAATACGAAACTTTTAATTCTCGAACAGTTGTACCCGCGTCTATCATAAACTCAGTCCATCAAAAAACAATCAATCGCAGCCCTTCACCAAATATAAACCCGACCACATAATTAGATAGAAATGTCGGCCACTTCCAAAACAAATCATACGGCCCAAACTTGAATACCCAAAGTTTCAGTCCAAGTACTTAGACTTGCTAGCCCAATCACATGGTTAATAAAATCTCAGCCAATGACTCATTTCGGTGTGAAAGAAAGTTAGGCCCAGCATAAATCATTATCCTGAATATTCAGGTTATGACAAGCCTAATCACAAAACCATACGCCACCAACAACTTTCCCAAAGAGTTACCTGATTTCTTCACATCTCCTTCAATCATTTTATGAGAATCCTCAGCACTCCATCTCTTGTTCATAAATTTAAAACAATATATCATCTCAACTTCTTGATCCACGAGTAACAAAGAAGATGAAACAACCCCTATACTCGAAGCACAACTCGCTCTTATTCTTTCTTTAAGAGACAACACGAGGCGACCTCAATTAAAGTAAGGAATTAGTTTAAGGCTTCAAAGATACTTTATCACAATGGGTCTCGGGATAGGCATTTTATTGGTTTTTTTCTCGTTTCCTAAACAAAAACAAAGAAAAAGTTTATAACCCAAGTGTTATAAACTATTCTTTATATTCGAAAATTAAAGAAAGCTTAAGCTTCACATAGATCAATGATGATACTTTGCTTTCGTGTTTGATCTTTGCACAACACGAAAGAAATAAATCTGAGATCTTTTCTATTTAGTTAATTTTTTTCAATTCTTGATGTTGTTGGAAGAGGAGGATGATAATATGTGACGAAGAGATTTAGGTAGTTTTGTGGATTCGTTGGTTATTGACTTTGTGACGATGGGTTTAGGTTTAGTCTTGATGGATTTGTTGTGGTATTGAGGTTGTGGATGATGGCTGTTGTAAATAATGTTGTGGTTTGTTGTTGTTTAATTCGAGTCTAGTTCTCCTTCTACCTTTCTGTCATAGGTCATGACTCAGTTGAGTTGACCCGAGTCAACTCGGTAATAACCGAGTTGACTTGGTTTGGGTTTAGATCGGGTCTCAATTGACACAAACTAGATCGGTTCCTTCTTGAAAGTTTACTAGTTCGGTTCCTTCAATCTTTGTTAGTTCGGTTTCTTAAGAATCAACTAGTTCGGTTCCTTAAGAATCAACTAGTTCGGTTCCTTTTAGCTTGATACTTGTTCGGTTGATGAAGAAACAACTAGTTCGGTGATACTAGATCGGTTGTGTCACAAGGTTGAACTCGTTCGGTTGCTTAGATCGGTACTCTAGATCGGTGACCTTCACAAAAGACCAAAACGTACAACCGTCCTTGTTACTAAAATATTGGATCTATGTCTGTTGCAACACAAAGATGATGAACCCAGAAATTGATATAAGCCAAAAAATTCGAAAATAAGCTTATAAAAACTTAAAAATAAGCTGTAAAAAAATGACCAAACCAGATCTATTTTCATTTCGAGACTTTTGGAGAACAAAGGACCAACAAAAAATACTCATAAAAATGTAAATAAAACTGTTAAAACAGTTTCTTGCAACACAAAAAACAAACTCGTACGCCTTTTTTTTAACAGAAAAATGATATACGAAATAAGCTTGAACAACGAAACCACGAATCAAACACACACGAATACAATAATGACAGATCTGAAAGTGTGACTAGACCAAACGGACCATAAAGATAAACCCGACCCAAGAGTGTGTAGCCATGGCTCTTGATACCAATTGAAAGAAACATGTAAACTATGATCCGGTGGTCTTGGTGAGTCAAACCACATGATAGCCATTTTAGTGAGAGAGAGTAGTGAGATGAAAAATGAACTTGATATTAGATGGATAAAATGTAAGATACAAATGACTCAACCCCTCTATGGAAGCCATAGAGGGGTATTTATACCACCACACATTACATAAGAATCCTATGTTGACTATACTAGTCCCTGTGTGTGTTGATATGGTAAACATTGGTAATTCTGTAAATGTCGTCACGTAAAGTGAATTCATAATAACTTGAGTCAAAGACGATAACCTTTTAATCCAATTTTTCTCCTCCTCAAAAATAGCATACCATATGATGTTTTTGATATCAATGGAATAAAATGGATATTTGAGTATTTTGAAAGCACCTAGGAGAAAATGGTTATTGCATGATTATTATTGGAACATTTTTTAATGTCTTAAACGAATTGGAAAGCTAGTTGTCGATATATTACACATTTGTCAACAAATATTTTTATCTTGGAAGAATTGCTTTTTGTTTAAACTCATTTTTCTTTATACTCTCCCTCAATCATACACTTGCGTGTCACTGATTTATTTAATATGACGCCATAGTTATGTTTAAGGGATAGAGTTAGTGTTGAGCACATAAATTTAAAAGATTTTGAATTTTCAATGAAAAATTCTTGAAAAATTATGCTTAAACACTACATGTTTTGGACACACGAAAATAACATGAAAATTTAAGTCCACAAATTATTAATACCTTAATTTTTGGAAAGCTCTCCCTAAAAATAGATATTAGTCAAAGGATGTATCGAGGAAGGGAGCGTTGAACACATAATTTTGAAATATTTTGAAAAAAAATCTTTTTTGATAAACTCTTGAAATTGTGCTCAACTTTTTGAAAACTTTTTACTTAGAATATCTTAATGAAAGAGCTTGTTGAAATCCTTTTCTTGAACGATCTTGGAAGCCTTGATCAAAATACAAAGACTATGCAGAAACTAGTCTTTATATGTAAGAAGAACAATAGAAATAAACCAAATGATGTAGCCTCAATATATTAATACGGTTACTCTGAATAGTAACAGGGTTTACAACCTTGAAGCTAACTAAGAGAGAAATGCGTGTAGAGAATGTGTGTGTGTCAAAGTGATGATTATCTCTACACCCTAGGACCTCCTTTTATAGTGCAAGGGGTCCTAGGTGGTTACAATATAATAAATACCTGCCTAAGTATTTTACATCAATATAATTAATCATTTCCTAAATAAACTTGTAACCTCCTAATCATTCTGAATGTCATTTAATACTTTCCATAAGACCAGGACTTTCCAAAAGACCAGGAAGACTAAACTTGTAACCTCCTCATCACACTGAATGTCGTTTAATACTTTCCATAAGACCAGGAAGACTAAACTTTACTACTAGCAGGAACTGTGTACTACCAGTAGGAACTAGAAATTCATAATTCCTAACAATCCTCCCCTAAACTTAAATTTGACTTGGTTAACTTCAAGTTTCTAAGTATATCTGTAGTTGTGAGCTTGAGGATTGAATCATGATCTTGATCTCTGATCTGCTTGATCTTTCTTGGACATATACCAAAGACTTTGAAGATTAAAGTATAAGCTGCTTGAAATATTGAATGAAAGCAGATGATACTTAACTTGAGGAGAAACAGTGTTCAAATAGATCAACCTTTAACAGCATTATAAAAATCAGCATCTAATCTTGGACTGCACCAAGACAACTACAACTACATGAATGGATTTGATGAGCCTTTACCAAGTAGCCATTCACTCTTGGGCTATTCAGTCCATTGGCACCCAGAAAGGGTCAAATCCATGGAGGACTGAAACCATTTTCCACTTTTAGAACATGAATCATAGGAAGTGGAAGAACTATATGACATTTGGCAAGTCATTACAGCCATAAACGGATTTGATACGTCTTTACCTGTAGCCGTTTGCTCAGGACTAGCCAACTCTTTATTGTGATAACAAGGTGAGTTGATTACCTTACAATTTTTAGCAAATTGTCAGCTATCAACGGATTTGGTTAAGTCCTTTCAAAGCCCGGTTTGCGTTTGACTAGCCCATCTTTTGTCCCAATAAGGGCATTACCATGGTGGATTGAAGACCATTTCATCTCTCCGCAAAGAAGCACGGGTGAGTTAAATACCCTATAGTTTTGAGCAAACTATTAAAGCTATTCAATTCGTTCTTGTCTTTGAGACCTGGGAATTGAGAACCATTGGGTGTTGCACATCAAAAACCATTTATCACTAAAAACCGTCTATGATCATTCCAACAAAAACATTTTGCTCTTCAAAATCCAAAAATATATTTTTCTATGAAAAACATTTCATTACTTCAAAATACTTTTGTTGATTCACAAAAAGGACAGCCATAATTTCTTTAAGATCAAACTGTACACTTAGCCTCCCCTCAAATGGAGCTAAGAATTCGCCATTCCAAATTTGCCTCCCCTCAAAATGATAATAAACTTTGTGTAAGAACAAACACCGAGAATCACAATGAGGAGCTGTCTCTAAACAGTCACAAAACGTGATTCCCCTTCCTCCCATGTTTTTTGTTTTGTTTTGTTTTGTTTTTGTTTTTGTTTTTTTGGTGATACTTCAAGTACTTTTAATACAACCAGCAGGAACCTCTTCTACCAGCACAAACCGAAGCAACCAACACTAAAGTTAAGAAAGCAATAAGCAACCATCTATAGAACAATGAAGTGGAGCAGTAGAAAGAAAATCCAAACAACAATTCATAAGCATACATCATTTATGAATTGCCCTGCAGAAGAAAATTAGTGCCTTTTGAAGTCCCAAGCCAAAACAGTTTTGAATCGTCCATAAGCATCAACATAATCATATCTAGTTAAAGTCTTTGATGCATTATTTGATTTGGAAACATGGTACTAATGAATTCTGATTTGTTTCCAGACCCAACTAGCTGAGGCTTTAACAGTATTAACCTCTGTCTTTGGCCTAGCAGTATGAACCCTTGTATCCTTAACAGAATTAACACTCCTATTGAAATATCTGTTGTAATTAGGTGTTTTCTTTTGAAAGAGTCTTTTAAGTGAATTAACATATACAAGGCCAGATTTAGTGAGCAGTGCTTGTGGAACCATGTTACTTTTTGGACTTGGGTGAGAAAATCTACCAGAGTTTTGATGATTTACCCTCCTTGAGTTGTTCCACACTGGTGTAACCTGTTTTTGATCATTAACTTTTCTTTTATTTTTATAGGTATAGTGCAAATGACTAAATCTAACCACACACATAGAAGCTTAATTGTTAAACCTCAAATTTTCCAACCAATTTATAAGGTCATCATACCATTCCAACTTCTTTTATTACCTCTAGGACTTTTATTTTTTTCCTAGGGTTATCTGCTTTCCTAACACTTTCATTCCTAGCACAAACAGATTTAGGAAAGAACTCAGGTGATTTAGCACTTAAGTTGGACTTACAAGAGGCATATTCACTAGTCTTGGGTTTAATTATAACAGGTTTAGGCATAGACTCAAGTGATTCTACACTAGAGTTAGACTCACAAGAGTCAAGGTCACTGGTTTTGGGTTCAGAATCACTAGTGTGGGTCTGTTTGGGTCCATAGGTCATTTGTGATTCATCAAGGTCAGTGGGATCTGATAGAGGAATGTAGTTCCCTGAAAGAGGTGGGGGAACTGCTTTTATTCTATCAGTTTTGACAAACCTGTTATAGAGAGGTTTCCCTTCTACATACTCAGGTGTGGTGTCAAAGATGCTAGGGGCAGAGGGATCAAACACCTCATCTGATCCAAAAAGTTTCTCCCAAATCCTAAAACTAAATTTTGATCTAAGAGGACATGGAGCTATTTATCATTTTGTCCATAGTTTTTGGAAACTCACTTCCATTTTGCATTGATGGATCTTTCATTTTCTAGCTTAGCCTGTAAGTCCTTTTTTCAAAACTCATCTCAGCATTCCATTTTTCAAATAGTTCAATAGATTAAGTTGGTAATTTCTACATTATTTACTAGACAACACCATAATCTTATCTTCAAAGACCAATTGATTATTCAGAAGGATCTTTTTCTATTTTTCTAAAGTTTTAAGAGAACTTTTATATGCCTGAACTTGTATATAATTTTCATTATATTGTTCATCTAAATCAGAAAACTGTTTTTGAAGTTCATCATATAATTTTTTAAGATTATCATATGAACAACTAGTTACCATATTATATTGATTAACATGCTTTTTCTTAGTTTAGCATTAAATTATTTAACTCAGTATTTTTCTGTCATATAAGAACCCAATGTCAAGATGTTGAAGTTGTGCAAGCCATGTCTTCTTCAGCAACACAAATGTAGAGATCTTGTTCTTCTTAATCAAAGCTTCTCAACTAGGCTCTGATACCAATTGTTGAAATCCTTTTCTTGAACGATCTTGGAAGCCTTGATCAAAATACAAAGACTATGCGGAAACTAGTCTTTATATGTAAGAAGAACAATAGAAATAAACCAAATGATGTAGCCTCAATATATTAATACGGTTACTCTGAATAGTAACAGGGTTTACAACCTTAAAAGCTAACTAATAAGAGACCCTCAATCATACACTTGCGTGTCACTGATTTATTTAATATGACGCCATAGTTATGTTTAAGGGATAGAGTTAGTGTTGAGCACATAAATTTAAAAGATTTTGAATTTTCAATGAAAAATTCTTGAAAAATTATGCTTAAACACTACATGTTTTGGACACACGAAAATAACTTTGAAATTTTTGTGTCCAAAAATATTAAAACCTTAGTTTTGAAAGCTCTCCCTAAAAATAGATATTAGTCAAAGGATGTATCGAGGAAGGGAGCGTTGAACACATAATTTTGAAATATTTTGAAAAAAAATCTTTTTTGATAAACTCTTGAAATTGTGCTCAACTTTTTGAAAACTTTTTACTTAGAATATCTTAATGAAAGAGCTCAAGTCCGAGAAGTTGTAAGCTTCTCGTTGTGAGGATAAGTGTACAAAAATGCACACTCTCCTTTATATGAAGAACGAGTCCTAAGCTGACATGTAATTAGAAGTCATATGTTATGAGCAAATTTTTGAAAAGATTTTGTAAAGTATGCTCAAAAACAAGAAGATTTCTCTTCTTTTAAAGGTAAAGCGCACTAAAGCGTACACTTTCCTTTTATTTGAAAACCGAGTTGTGCGCTGAAATGTATACAAGTCATTTTGATGAGCAAAATTTTGAAAGATTTTGAAAACCTTTTTGAAAATTTTTGAATAAATTTTGCTCGAAAACAAGAAGATTTCTCTTCTTTTCTTAAGATAAGTGCACTGACACGTACACTTTCTTTTCTTTGAAAAACACGAGTCTCGTACTGAAGAATACAAAAGCCAATTGACTTGAGCTACAAAACATTGAACGTTTTTATTGAATAGCTCAAGACCGAAAAGATTTCTCTTTTCGTTTTTAAGGATAAATGCATTGAAGCATACATTTTCATTTATTTAAAGACCGGGTTGTTATCTGACATTTAATAACAAACCATTTATTTGAAGCGCGGGTCCTGAACTGAAATGTCCGAAGCCATTGAGATTTCAAATTAGACAACAACCTTTGGAACCCATTTAAGCATGGTGCTAACGGGTTTACCAAATTGTGAAACCCATTTGAAGGTTGTGTCAATTCGATGCAAAGAGGTTGAATTCCAACGAGGACTAGAAACTGGTGTTTCATTTGGAAATAATGCTCGTGGAATCAACGAAGATTTAAAATTCCTTTTATTTTTCCATTTATTATGAAAACTTGGATTTTCTTGTAGGGTTTTAAATCTTGATGAAGAAGAAGATTTCCATTTGTTGTTGAAATCAGGTATTTCATTTTTAGAATTCATTTTTGAAATGAATGAAAATCTTCCATTGTTTGAAATTTTCAAAGCATAATCATTCTTGTTTTGCAATGAAAGCATTTCTGATTTTGAGTATTTGAAAGGTTTTGAATGACTTTTTTTGGTCTCCAAACTTGCTTTACCGGAGTAAAGCGAGAGTTTAGAGCTTTAAAAACCTGCTTTTTCCTACTTGAATCACTTGATTTAAAAACCTTTTGAGAAGTTGGTGTTTCAAAAACATGAGGTTTCTTATAAAACTTCCTATCTTTTTGCAAGGAGTAGGTCGTAAACTGAGACACCCTCTTTGGAAATGATTTGGAAGATTCACCCGTGTAAATCTTCGGTGAAACACTTACTTTTGGTGTTTAAAAGTTTGAAATAGGAGATTTCCCTTTGTCCCTGTTAAGAGAATCAAACTTTGCTTTTAGAGCATTGTATGAAGTCCTCAAATCGCTATATTCCTTTTGAAGAGAAAGAAGATCTTGTGATGCCAATTTTGATTCTAAAGAAGCAATTTGTTTCAAAAACTGATCTTTTTCGGCGTTAGAATCTTGAATCTTACAATCCAATTGTCGTTCAAGGACAACTCTGGTCTTTACAAGTTTTTCAAAATATGTTTCGAACTTGTCTATTTTCTTTGAAAAATTGACTTTGGCATCCTCAAAATCTTTTGTTTATTGCGCTAAAATCATTTCAAGCTCCATAATCTTTGTTTCAAAACATGATGTTTCATTTCCAAAAGAATATTTTTCTCTCCGGATTCTTATTGAGCATTTGAGGGATCGGAATCATACAAAGATTTTTGAAGGAAATCATTTGAAATTCGAGAGTCAAACTTTTTCTTTTTCATTTATTCAATCTTTTGAAAAACTTTATCAAACTTTTTATCCGCAAATGCAGACAACTCAGACTTTAAATTTTCTGCTTCGTTTTGAGAAACGTTTGAACTTTGTGTCTAAACTCGTAACTTTTTGATTGAACAAACAAATTTTTGTAAACCATCACTGCAACCTGGATATCCTACCTCCTATACGATTTGGACTGAGTCGGAATCGCAGGAAGTATAAGATAGACTAAATATACCTATTCAATTCTATCGACCTTAGAAACCACTAATGAAACTATAGTTTAACATTGCACAGGAAAACGTTTTCATAACAGTAGTAATGAAATAACTAGGTTAGCATATTTTCTCTCCTGATATCTCCAACTCTTTTAATTTTCAATAATTAATTTTATTGTTATTTATTTCAAATCAATCCAAAAACCATTTTTAAAACGTGACATTTCAAATTAAAACTAATTACAACTTAGCTCTTGGGACGACCTCGGATTTACCATTCTATACTACCCATGATCGGGTTCTTTGCCCGTTAGTGCGTTGTCAGGTAGATCGAGTTTTATAAATTTAAAACTTGATAAATTAATATTTAAAAGAAAATATGCATCAAGTTTTTGGCGCCGTTGTCGGGGAGCTAAAAAAAATTAGTAGTAATTTGAATTTTTGCAATTATGTCTTTTCTCACTTCAATCTATTCTCTAGGAAACATCATGGATGGAGTTGACATTGATAATCTCACCATTGAACAGTATCTTAGGCTGACACAAGAAAGTCAGACACCTAAAAAGATTGAAGATATGACTATCGCCGAGTACTTAGAATACGAGAAAAAGGTGAATGAGAACCACATCAGCGATACTAAATCATACCTTCCATCCTATTTCGGCAAAAGTACATTAACCCCTGACCCAATCCAAGAATTTGCTCACTACTTTGGTCCTAACCAGCCAGGCGCCGAGTCCGATTGTGATTCGGAAGATATGGAGGAAGAGGTTGAATACATAATGCGATTGAAGTAGTCATGACGTTGTTATGGTGTAGCAAGGAGGAAAGTAACCATGGGTATACTTAGAACATTTAACACTTAGAAGAAAAGGATGATGTTGACAAAAGGTTGAACACTGAGATAACAAAACACATGAGTATGCAGGGAGTAGAGAACATAAAGGATGCCTTAATTAGCATCATTAAATCCATTAGACAGGAGATGAAAGATGATATCATGAAAAGGCGATTTGAAGCCTCGACAGCTAGTGTAAGTGATGAATATCTTCCATCGCCAGTAACGAAGTGGACAAAGCGGATAAAAACACTTCAAATACTACACGATGTTGGCTACCCAAGGAACTAAGCCCAGGAAGTTTTCTTCTTCCTATCACTATTAATAACCATAATTTTTATGCTACTACCATATTAGATGCTAAGGATAATGTCACGCCACAAAGATTTTATGAATATCTAGGTTTAGATAAACTCAGAGATACAAGCACCTTAGAAAATACGACATGAACTAATTAGCCCTTAGGAACTATCAATATCTTGGTGAAATTTGGGGAGTTAGAATTTCCGTGTAATTTCGTTATAAAAATGGCTGAAGATGTTATAATCTTAGGAAGACCCTCGAATCAACTCGTGTCCAATTCAAACAATTCAAATAAAGAACTAGATCCTATGGTACTCCTAAACCATAGGATGAAATAGCAGGACCAAATAGTCTTTCACCCGGTAAAAGAGGATTAGTTAAGAGATGGCATGTATGCAAACCTATTCATGAACCTATGATGATGGAAGTGGTGAAGATTGTGGGATGTGGCCGACATGTTACCCTGACTCAAAATTCTGCTTTGGGTATAATAAAGTCTTTGGGGTAAACGAGCAGGGGACACTTAGGCAGTGGATATGTTTTTGTGATTATGAAAGACGAGATGTGAAATGGAGTTACATGGGATTTAATGACTTTCTTCAAATACGTTATGGACAACATAAAATCGATGATACAATACAGGAACGAAGGTATTACGAATGGGTAGACAAAACTATGACGTTTAGTAAACATCAGCTTACATTGACAAGCATGAATGATCATTACCCTTACAATACAAACGATCCAATACCAACACCACAGGGACATCAGGAACAAGGAGAAAATAAGCCACAACCTATAAGTCCACGTCCATGCAATTATTCATTTGAGGAATGGCTGAAAATCAGGATAGGGCATAACAACCTACATGAATCCGACCGCGAATTTATATTCAACGAATGGATTCTTGATAGTTACGATGTTAAGGAAGAATATGCAAGGGAGATTGGTAACCCATATTCCAGGAGATTTGACGAATATAACAGGGACATTTATCAAATGAATACATTTTAAGCATATGAAAGAAAGGGTATGTTATGGACGATGTATGGGAAAATGTCAACAAAACTACAAGAAAACCAATGTAGCATGGCACAACGAGGGATAAGAGGAGGATGAAATGTGGTGAAGTGGAGACGAGAAGACCGACTACGATCCCCCCTATGTCAACGTTAAAACTTTTGAAGTAAAGAAATATTCTTTTAAAGGAGGACGTAGTTTTATATGCATTACTGATCGTGAGGATGAAGCCCTACCATTAGAACGTGTGCATGGAGCACGATTTAAAGCTATGATTAGGAAAGAACTAGAGGGAAATAAGTATGTTCACGAAGTAACATAGAAGGGGCATGAGTCTAAGTTAAAGATATCTGTTATTACAAAAGTGCTTGTTCGAGGAGGACAATACGTCCTTATTTAATGTAATTACTTTTGGCACTAGCTGGTTTGCATGTTTCTTACTTTGTTCTACAGAATCCAGAAGCTATGAGGCAATTATTGAGACTGGCTCGACTCATAATCATGTGGTAATCTTGCTAAATCTACCGCAATTACGGCGTAACGAATTTAATTTATGCCGTAACTATTGTAGTTACGACGTAATCCATTTCATGGTTACGCCGTAACGCCTTAAAACTTAAAAATCTTACCACTTGATTACGACGTAACCATCGGAGTTACACTGTAACCTCCTTCTAAAATCATAAAAAATTAAGTTTTAAACATGTCTAAACCTTGTATACGTAAATGGACTTTGTGGGTATGTTCTCTGGAAGCCCTCACGAGACTAAACTCGTCCACTTGGGCCACCGAGTGGTTTAAAAGGCATGTTGCATATGCTAAATGAAACCGTGATTCCTACGAAAGTGAGTTAGGTTTGTATTTCCTGTACGATTCATAATTCTTGTAGAATGATTTTATGCTTTGGTTTGTTTTTGTAATCATAGGGAATAAAGAGCTTGCGGGAAGACAGAGATCATCTAAAACGTTTCCGCCAAATTTCAAATCTCGAAGCAACGCTCAGGGAGTTTCTTGTCTTAATTCTACTCTTTCTTTTTTATTTTATTTCCTTAATGTACAATAGGGACATTGTACAAAGGGGGTGGGAGTAGAATTAATACTTGACGTATGTTTTGCCTTCGATTTTCTAGTTTTCTTTGAAAATTATGCTAATTTTAAAAATTTTGACAATTTTTTCTTAAATAACTAGAATTAATCTTTGCGAATGCACAATTACGTTATTATTACTTGGTGAGATGTAATGGCCTCAATATTCCGTTTCATATCATATTTTTCAATAATCACCCAAAAATATTGAGTGCGCCGGGTTAGTATTGTAGACTTTTTAGAACTTGGTATGCAACACATCATTTCGAGACCTATAGATTGCAGGAATACGATAGTTAATAGGCACCACTTAGGAAATCACCCTAAATAGCTATATGTGTATGTTTTTCGAATTGTTACACTGACTTGTCGGGACACCTCCTGCTAAACATTTTGTGGCATTCATTATTTGTGCAAAGTTACCCTAGTAGATCACCCTTTTAAACCATCTTAGTTTTTTAACAACGTTATTTGTATCGTTTCTCCATTTCGCCTATAACCTAACCTGTAGTCTATAGTTATCTTTATTTTGAAATTTTAGGTACTTAAGTCCATGGTCGGGGGAATGGGAACGAAAATTTTTACTGCATTCGTGGAATGAACAATCTGTTATGATCTACAAAAGACCCACCCTATATCATCACTTTCGCATTGTTTCATCTCAAGTGGGTGGGTTGTGCGAATAATATCAATGCTAACAGGTGACAATAATAAAAAGATATAAACTCCTGTAGCATTTGCATGTTTAAAAAGAAAGAAAAAATGGTGCAACTAAAAACCACCTATGTGATAAAGAATATAAAGATGGTAAAAATTAAGTAATTATGAAGAATGGAGCTAGTAGCCCATTATTACACCAAGTCATCCTAATACTTATGAAGAATGGAGCTAGTAGCCCATTATTGAAGATCAGATTTTCGGACTTAGACTCTTGGACCCATGGATGGACAGTAGCTAGTTATGACAACCTTAGATTACTTTAGACTATTTGTTTTGTGTTTTTATATTAACAACCATTAAATATGTATCCCATGTCTATCCTAAACCCCTTTATCACCCTTTAAAACCATATTACCCTTGTTGCCTTCAAGAATTATTTAGACCCTAATTCTAACTGGTGCAGATTTGTGTACTTTCTAAGCTTATGATAGAATACATGCTATGACTGTGCAATTAAGCGATCACCCCGAAATTGAAACACTATAGTCCTAGTGGAGACGCTGGGTTTCATTTTTATCCCCCTTTTTTGAGGGTGTTCGGCTTTGATGTTTTTTAGCAATAAGTGTTTTTTATAGATTCATTTCTGTAAATGCATTCTCGAAGTATCTTTTTATGAAATATTCTAACACGTTCTACTTAAGGGCAAGCAGAAGTCAAGTGGGGAGATATTTGATAACATCGAATATTTAATACTTTTAGTGATAAAATACCCTCTATATTACCTGCAAATGTTTCACTAATACTCAAAAACGAGATTATTTTATCTTCTTTTGTAGTTTTCAGGTGAAATGCAGGAACATTGACAGAAACATGGGGCAAAAAGGGCTTAAAGTGAATTTATCTGAAGGAATGTTACGGAGTAACACCAAAATGGTTTCACTGTAATCTTATATTAAGCAAGTACGAAGGTCTAAGGAAAACTTTTCGGCGTAACACCTTATCAGTTACGCAGTAATATCTTGTATTTGGGAAGAATCATCTTAACCAAGATAGAGTTACGGCGTACACCCTTACAGTTACGCCGTAACCCATAAAGATCCATAAATATGGAATGAAGATCATGTACGTATGGAAATTATTTGAAGGTTTCGGCGTAACGCAATATCTGATTACGCTGTAACAATTACTTATTTATGGAATGCCGTGTAAGAAGGTTACGGCGTAACACGTTTATCAGTTTGTCGTTACAGGGTTCGATAATTATAAAGTATAGGATTTATTCAAGCTATTCCGATATCATTCCTCCACAGCAATTAAGAGGCGAAAAAAGGTCGCAGAATTCCACCTAGAGTCCAAGGGAGATCACACTTTATTACTTTTTGTATTTAATCGTTCAAATACGAATACTGTAAGAATTATGAGCTTTCTATCTATGATTACTTCTATTTCTTGTTGTATTTCTGTTACCATGAGCGGCTAAGCACTTAAAGTGTTGGCCTAGTTGTATAGTTACTATTGTTATGATGTTTGTTTCTGTATCGATTATGGTTTTGTTAGAATATTCCTTGAATATTGTTGTAACCCTGGGTTTTGTTATTTCGCGGGTGGTTGGTCCTTGCTTGCCCTATCTATTAAAGGATGATGTCATTATGGGTTCCATCGGGTACTTGGTGGGATCTATGACTCCATCCCTAGTGTATGAACTAATCGGTCTCCGCACTTATCACTTAATATACTTAAAAAGCATAGAAACTCTTTCAGAGGGGGTTAATAATATGTATAGGTTATTAGATAAGTTTTGGGAATAGTTGGGATTAATCACTACAACCTGGATATCCTACCTCCTATACGATTTGGACTGAGTCAGAATCACGGGAAGTATAGGATAGACTAAATATAGCTATTCAAGTATATCGACCTTAGAAACCACTAATGAAACCATAGTTTAACATTGCACAGGAAAACGTTTTCATAATAGTAGTAATGAAATAACTAGGTTAGCATGTTTTCTCTCCTGATATCTCCAACTCTTTAATTTTCTTTTTTTAATATCAACTCTTTTAATTTTTAGTAATTAATTTTATTGTTATTTATTTTAAATCAATCCAAAAACCATTTTTAAAACGTCACATTTCAAATTAAAACTAATTACAACTTAGCTCTTGGGACGACCTCGGATTTATCATTCTATACTACCCACGATTAGGTTCTCTGCCCGTTAGTGCGTTGTCAGGTAGATCGAGTTTTATAAATTTAAAACTTGATAAATTAATATTTAAAAGAAAATACGCATCATGAAGTGAGAAAAGTTTGAAGTGTTGAGCACACAATTTTGAAGGATTTTGAATAATCATTGAGAGATTCTTGAAAAATTATGCTCAGACACTACTTTAGAATCACACATTCATGTTTTAGATATATACAATATTTATGAAGTGATGTACCCACAAACATTAACACATTGGTTTTTAAAAGCTCCTCCTCTAAAATAGATATCTATCAAAGGATTTATTGAGGACGGAAGTGTTCAACACATAATTTTGAAAGATTTAAAAAAATCTTTTGTAACTCTTGAAAAATTATGTTCAAAAATTAGAAAAAAAAAAGAAAAAAAAAAAAAAAAAAAAAAAAAAAAAAAAAAAAAAACAAAAAAAATAAAAAAAAAAAAAAAAAAAAAAAAAAAAAAAAAAAAAAAAAAAAAAATAAAAAAAAAAAAAAAAAGAAAAAAAAAAAAAAAAACCTTTTTCTTGAGTCTAAGTATTTGGAATGTCATGGATGAGTTAGCTCAAGTCCGAGAAGGTGTAAGCTTCTCGTTGTGAGGATACATGTACATGAGTGCACACTTTCCTTTATTTGAAAAACGAGTTCTAATCCGAAATACTTAAAAGTCATTGTTTTGAGCAAACTTGTGAAAGGTTTTTGAAAAGAATGCTCGAAATCAAGAAGATTTGTCTTCTTTTGAAGGTAAAGCGAACTGAAGTGTACACTTTCCTTTTATTTGAAAATTGAGTTGTGCATTGAAATGTACACAAGTCATTTTGATGAGCAAAATTTTGAAAGATTTTGAAAAAACCTTTTGATAAAAATTTTGAGTAAATTTCGCTCAAAAATAAGAAGATTTCTCTTTTTTTAAAGGTAAAGCGCACTGAAGCATACACTTCCCTTTTATTTGAAAACCGGGTTGTCATCTGACATTTAATAACAAACCATTAATTTGAAGCGCATGTTGTAATCTAAAGAAATTACAAGCCATTGTGATATCGAATTTGACAATAACTTTTGGAACCCATTTAAGCACGGTGCTAACAGGTTTACCAAATTTCAAAAACCATTTGAAGGTTGTGTCAATTCGATGCAAAGAAGTTGAATTCCAATGAGGACTAGAAACCGGTGGTTCATTTGAAAATAATGATCGTGGAATTAACGGAGATTTAAAATTCCTTTTGTTTTTCCGTTGATTATGAAAACTTGAATTTTTTATGGAGTTTTAAATCTTGATGAAGAAGAAGATTTTCATCTATCGTTGAGAATCGGTGTTTCATTTTTAAAATGAATGGAAATCTTCTACTATTTGGATTTTCAAGTCAGATTCATTCTTGTTTTGTAACGAAAGCATTTCTGATTTTGAGTATTTGAAAAGTTTTGAATGACTTTGCTTTGGTCTCCAAACTTGCTTTACCGCTGTAAAGCGAAAGTCTGGAGTTTCAAAAACCTGCTTTTTCCTACTTGAATCACTTGATTTGAAAACCTTTTGAGAAGTAGGTGTTTCACAAACTTGAGGTTTCTTAGAAAACTTCCTATCTTTTTACAAAGAGTGGGTTGTAAACTGAGACACCCTCTTTGGAAATGATTTGGAAGATTTACCCATGTACATCTTCAGTGAAACACTTACTTTTGGTGTTAAAAAGTTTGAAACTGGAGATTTCCCTTTGTCCCGATTAAGAGAATCAAACTTTGCTTTTAGAGCATTGTATGAAGTTCTCAAATCGCTATATTCTTTGGAATTTTTTCTTGAACGGCACTAAATTCCTTTTGAATGAAAGAAGATCTTGTGATGCCAATTTTGATTCTAAAGAAGCAATTTGTTTTAAAAACTAATCTTTTTTGGCGTTAGAATCTTGAATCTTACGATCCAATTGTCGTTCAAGGACAACTTTTGTATTTTCAAGTTTTCAAAATATGTTTCGAACTTGTCTGTTTTCTTTGAAAAGTCGACTTTGGCATCCTCAAAATCTTTTGTTTATTGATCTAAAGTCATTTTGAGCTCCTTAATTTTTGTTTCAAAACTTGATGTTTCATTTCTGAAAAGAATCTTTTTCTCTCCCGATTCTAATTCAACATTTGAGGGATCATGATCATATAAAGATTTTTGAAGGAAATCAATTGAGATTTGAGAGTCAAACTTTTTCGTTTTCATTGATTCAATCTTTTGAAAAACTTTATCAAACTTTTTTTATCTGCAAATTCAGACAACTGAGACTTTAAATTTTTTGCTTCGTTTTGAGAAATGTTTGAACTTTTTGTCTGAACTCGTAAACGTTTGATTGAATCAAACAGGTTTTAAATCGTTTTCAAGTGTTCATTTTCTTTTAGTAGTGAAGCGACACTATATTCTAACTTGATGTTTATGGTTTCAAGATCTTCGGTGTCAAACTTGATTTTGGCTTCATCACTCTTAATACTTAAAACCTGACCATTTTGCACGGCTGTTGAAGATTTGTTTTTAGATTTAAGTATGTTTGCATTATTTTCAAAGAATTGTTTTCTTGAATCTTATGTTGAAGTGCAATCTCAAAAGCAATACTTTGTGCCTCCATCTTTGAAAAATCTTTTTGAAGCTGGCTAATGGTCATTTTAAGATAACAATTTTCATTTTCCAAAGAAGAGTTTTGTTCACAAATCTCGTTCTCATACACATATGTGACTTTGATATGGCTGAGTCAAACTGGGTTTTGAAGAATGTTGTCTGAGTGTCCAAAATTAAACACTTTTCATCAAACTCATCTTCAAGATACGTGACATATTTGAAATCATCTTTTATTTCTTTGACAAGACCCTTTTCAAAGCAGTTTAGTTGAAGATTGACGTCTTTAACTAATGGTTTAAATTCTTCAGACAATCGATTTCTAGCTATCCTTTGACATTGTCTTCAATACTTGAATTAGTGAAAACATTCTCTCAAGGAGGGTTTAGCTTTGAAACAGTTTTTTTAAAATTTAAGCATTGCATGTTTGACATAGCAAAAATATTTCATTGGAAGACTTTCAAAAAGTGTTTGATCATAATTTCTTAGTTGAGCTTGTTCCAAATGTTTTTCTTTCAAATGAACTTTTGGTGGTTCTTTAAATTGAGTATCATCATATACAAAGCCATGATACAAGAGTGGAGATTTTCTTTGTTTAACTTTTGAACTTTTTCCAGCTTCACATTTTAATTCTTCTTCAGAAATGATCTTGTGATCAGAAAGCGAGTCTTTTCCCATTTCATTAATGTTATACAAGTGTGGTGCTAGCTCCTTGGATTTGTTTAATAGACTTGGGTTCAGATCATCATTTTGGTTCTCAAAGCCAAGACCATGTTTTCCCGTATTAACATTGTCTTCTTTTGGAACCAACATTCGAAGAGTTTGATCACTTTGTCGTACTTTTCGAAGTCTGTTATCAAGATCGTTTATTTGTTTCAAAAACTCTTGATTTTTCTTTTCAAGTTCATTTTTCCTTTTTAAAAGTGGTTGGACATACTCATTGATGACATCAAATAACGTTACATTTATACCATCATTTATCCCAAATTAATTACCCACTTTTATATAATTATTGCAAGAATTGTTATTTAATTGCTTAAAGTTGTCAATTGCAGTAATTAAGGAGTGTTTTGTGAAGACATGCTAAAAGGCATACATTTTGGAGCTTAAACGATGATATTTGAAGATTGCTTATTTTTGACTCAATATGCCATATCCAACAAAGAAGATACGGCGTATCAGCGCATGGACTTCACAAGAAAACGTGCATACTCAATTCCCAATACGGCGTATCCTACTACCTACATACGCCGTATCCAGCCTGGATAAACAATCAAAGATCCTGTAATAAATATAAAGAAGGAAAGATATATCTGATTGATTGTGAACGTAGCGCGCACTCCAAGGAAATTACCCCTATACGCCGTATTGACCTCATTCAATACGGCGTACCCATCAATTTTCAAAGACTATAAATAGAAGACTCAAAAACGAGTTTTCAGTGTGCAAAATCATATTCTCTATACCATACATATAAAAGTCGATTTTCTGAAGAGAAAAAGAGCAGCCAAGGTCAAGCATCGATCATGATTCCATAGAAGACCCACCGTATTCCTAAACATTAGTAATCATTTAGTTTTTGGTATCGTTTGTAAAAACGTTTTAGTTTTATATTTAAAACGGGGGGGGGGTGTGTTATGTTTGGTGCTTTGTGCTTGGTTAATTGATCACGCTTGTATAATTACAATGGTTGTGGGCTAATACCCTCGGGTATTAGCCATATTAATGAAGATTTAATGTTTGGTTTGTTTTAATCTGATTGCTTAAATTAACGTTGATTGTTTAATTATGTTTATCACCTAATACTTGTCTACGTGTTTGAATATGCGACATATCATTTAACTGGGTCTAGTGATACCTAACAAGTAATCTAGATACTGGGATAGCTCTTCATATCGTGTTTTATATTACTGGACTAATAGGATCATAAATAATGTTCTATCTTTGCCTTTAAATTATGAGCTTAGTTGGACCGGCAGGTGACCTGTATGTTTCAACAAGTATGTTCTTAATTAATTGGTAAAGACTTGAACAGTGAACTACCAGTATATAGATTATTGTCACCATAAAGCCTGTGCCAGTCTCTCAGGCTAAAAACCTCCCATTTATCATTAAAACTAGGATTAGCATAGGTTTAACAAGTAATTAGAATTAACTAGATTAATTAAAATACTGATAGAATATAAGGTTAACGACCTCGCTTTTAGTGTTCGACACCCTACTTACCACGAAACTCCACCCGATCGGGTACACTGGCCGTTAAAGTGTTGTTTTAGGATAAGTCGGCTAAATATAAATTTAAAACTTGGTAATCCAATAAAGCCGTGCCAGTCTCTCAGGCACAAACCTCCCATTTTATATCATTAAAAACTAGGATTAGCGATAGGTTTAACAAGTAATTAAATTACTAGATTAATTTAAAATACTGATAGATATAAGGTTAACGTCCTCGCCCTAGTGTTTCGACACCCTATTACCAACAAAACTCCACCCGATGCAGGTACAACTGGCCGGTAAAGTGTTGTTTTAGGATGAAGTCTGCTAAATATAAAGTTAAAACTTTGTAATCAATAAATTACCCTACACAAAGGAGACAGCACATCAAGTTTTGGTTCCTACTTAACACAGCCTTCTTAGCCAGTGTGAGTAAGGTTTTTAATTTCTTATTTGTTAGTATTTTAGTTTTAGAATTTTAATTTGCATATTTGCCGTATTTGTTTTTGTGTTTAATTTCCAGTGTTTTAAAATTTTCTGCATTGTATAATTTTGCATATTGTGTTTCTGTGTTTTTTGCATTGTTACAGTCTGCTGTAACTTTCTGAGTGTCAATACTCAATACGGCGTATTCACCTTCTTGGATACGGGGTATAAATTTTTCAAACCAATACAGCGTATTCGACTTTATCATCAATATGGCATAATCAATATAATGAATACGGCGTATTAGTCCATTTAACCTTTTTCTTCGTAGCAAATTCATTACAGGAAATGGACGACCCCAACATCACAATGGAAGAGTACATCCAGCTTATAGCTGATAAAACTCAAAGGTGTGGTCAGACGTTTAATTGAGAAACTGCTACGTATGATAAGGTATATTGTGAAGAGATCTTTGATCTTTTTTCACAAAAGATTTTGAAACAGATTTCCCTAGCTAATCTATCTTATAATATGAGGATGCAGTTAACGACATCAAATCCCTGTTTACCCGGTTACGTTTAGAAAAAATCGATGGTTTCATCCAACCCACAGTATAAGTATTTACAATGGAATTAAAGCTGACATTGATTTTCACATATCATTTTCTGATTCCGAAGACGAGGATTATACTTTTATATATGACAAGGATTCGTCTTTTTATAAATTAATTCCTGTCAATGATTTAAAACCGAAACCGGTAAATGAACATGTTAAAATCAATATTGAATCATGTTCGGAGAACCTTGATGTCAAACCAATGGATAGTGTTATTTGCATAAGTAAAGACACCACTCCTATTGAGTTTGATGAAAACATTGAAACAAATCATGACACATCATGTAAATCTTTCGCTAAAAAAGATTTTGTTTTAATGATTAAAATCATGATTAGTCAATGTTTTAAAAGGATGACATTCACTTTTGTTCTAAAGAATTTATATGTGCCATTTGGCATCCCGTTCGACCCTAAGTTTTTTTATAAGGATGGGATTAAATTGAGGCAAGTCTAACTTAAAGACTTTTTTTATAAACAAAAGTGCTTCCCGGGAGACAACCCGGAATGTATTTTCAATTTTCTTATCAAGTCTGTCTTCCCAGACTGTCTATACGGCGTATCCAAACCCCATGGATACGGCGTATTGACCCTATGGACGTTATCCAGTTTTTATTTTTCCGCAATTTAAACTTTATTGTCGTTTCAGTCTATACAACATATTCATTAAATGAATACAACGTATTAGACGACTGACCTGTACTTAGGATTTTTTTTCTACAGGTATCAATACGGCGTATCCAGGGGTATAGATGTGGCGTATTGACTTCCTGTACAATATTTAGTTTTAGTTTGCTGTATTTTAACCATTGTGGACCCGAGATAGAATTGCATGATTTTTCCTATAGTATTATGCAGGACCACGCTATAAAGAAATCGACAAATTAGTGAAAGTATACACTGGAAAATGGTGTGTGTTGTACTCGTACGGGAATTCTGACGCCTTTTCAACACACTTTTGCTCAAGAACTCAAATTGGAGAATCATCCCGAGCAAAATATCAGGGGAGTTCCTCATTCTAATTCTATTTCCCATTTTCTTTAATTGTGTATCTATACAACGAGGATGTTGTATAATTTAAGTGGGAGGATGTAGAATTAGAATGCCTACTTGTCCTTCCTTTTACAAATAATATGTTATATGCTTAAATTATGCCAAATTAAAAAAAATTAGCATAACTTTTATAAAAATTACTAGTACATGACCTCGTGCACTATAACCCTTAATCATAAATTGTGAGAATTAAGCCTATTCTGTTTCTAAACGTTTACTAAAAATTCCACAAAATTATAAGTGTGTCGGTGATGTAGTTTACTTTAGAACTTGGCTTGGTATATCACTCGAGACCACAATGATGAGTACTATAGACTTAGATGGAGTAACATGTTTACCTGGTAAATATCTAGGAATACACCAAAAAGCCTACATGTTTTAAAATTAACTAACTACACTTGGTAGTTAAACCTCGTATAACCCCTTGCTTACTCTCACTATAAGAGTAAGATTCCCTTAGAAAAACCTGTTGAGCCATTCCTGTCTTTTTCACACCAAATGTCTATTTCGTTACACCTTTACACCTTAGCCTACCCTGTAGATTAAGCCTATTTAATCAAGTTACTAGTTGTTTTTGTGTAAAGTTTTGTATTTCCTGTGTCAAAGTGAACTTTTCTATCTCTGGTTAGGTCGGGAAATTGCACAATGCAATGGGAAAATTTGTAGCTCGTGTATTTTGTTACTTTCTCGATTATGTATTATGTCCGAAGATGAAGTGTTGAAAGAAAAAATTATCCGGATAAATTATGATAGTGAAGACGGTGAAATTACACCGAGATTTATGTTATGAAAAAAAAATGGAAAAATAGAAAATTGCATCAAAAAAGAGAAGGAAAGATTGATAATCGGTTCATTGAACTTAACCCGATGAAATACTTGGAAGGATCGATTATTTCGTTGATATGTGGATAAAAATCAACGATGTATAGTTTTGTATAAAGTGGCCGATATCACCACTTCTGTAAAAGTATGTAAAGTTTGGGACGATTGGGAAGTTGACCGTTATGGGAACGCCAACTTAGGTTGTCTTTGTCATTTCTATGATCGAGACGTTTGTATATATTTAGAGTCTTTATCATGGAACGGTCGGGAAAAGTTTCCAGCAACTATATACCTTATTTGTTCAAGCTTAATCTATTTGTTTTGTGAATTTTATTTAACAACCATTTACTTCCTTTCCTAGCAACTAACTTTAGGTTTTACTCGAACGAGGTTAAGATCGAGTCATGCATGTCTGTTCCGTCGTTACGGCCATGTATGCGTGATTCAGCCACCTTGTTGGTTTATTACTTTTGGTAAAAGTTTGAAGATCCCTACCCTATATCGTTCTTCATCCCAACCCTTGGTTAAACTTGAAGATATGATTGAATTATACATGTCTATTCCGTCGTTACGGCTGTGTAAGTATGATTCATCTGCCTTGTTGGTGTGGTACTTTCGGTGAAAGATTGTTAGAATTATCAACCTTAAGCCTAATTACCCAATTTACCTTTTGACTTGTTTTTCCTTAGCTCTAGTGGTAGAGATGTCTATCCTTGCCAAGCATATGATAGAAAGCTAATCATGATCGAGCAAATGAGCGTATCAATTAAATGTTATACCATAGATTAGTTGAGTGATCTGAGTGTTTTCATTTCCCATATTTCGTGAGGTGCTTGGTCTTGTACAGGTGATTAGAACGAAAGAAATGCTTAACGGAAAAATCCTTAACTTCGGTTAGGATACATTTTCAATAAATTTTTAGAGTCTACTTGAGGACAAGTAGGATTCAAGTGGGGGGATATTTGATGACATCAAATAACGTTACATTTATACCATCATTTATCCTGAATTAATTACCCACTTTTATATAATTATTGTAAGAATTGTTATTTAATTGCTTAAAGTTGTCAATTGCAGTAATTAAGGAGTGTTTTATGAAGACATGCTAAAAGGCGCACATTTTGGAGCTTAAATTATGATATATGAAGATTGATTATTTCTAACTCAATACGCCGTATCCAGCAAAGAGGATACGACATATCAGCGCCTGGACTTCATAAGAAAACGCGCATACTTAATTCCCAATACGGCATATCCTACTACCTACATACGCCTTATCCAGCCTGGATAAACAATCAAAGATCATGTAATAAATATAAAGAAGGAAAGATATTGATTGATTGTGAACGTAGCGCCCACTCCAAGAAAATTACCCCTGTACGTCGTATTGACCTCATTCAATACAGCGTATCTATCAATTTTTAGAGACTATAAATAGAAGACTCAAAAACGAGTTTTCAGTGTGCAAAATCATATTCTCTATACCATACACATAAAAGTAGATTTTCTGAAGAGAAGAAGAGCAACCAAGGTCAAGAGTCGATCACGATTCCATAAAAGACACCGTGTAATTCCTATACACTTGTAATCATTTAATTTTTGGTATCGCTCGGTAAAACGTTTAGTTTACCTTGGTTAATTGATCATGCTTGTATAATTACAATGGTTGTGGGCTAATACCCTCGAGTATTGGCCATCTTAATGAAGATTTAATGTTTGGTTTGTTTTAATCCGATTGCTTAATTTATCGTTGATTGTTTAATTATGTTTATCAGCTAATACTTGTCTACGTGTTTGAATATGTGACCTATCATTCAACTGGGTCTAGTGATACCTAAAAAGTAATCTAGATACTGGGATAGCTCTCCATATTGTGTTTTATATTACTGGACTAATAGGATCACAAATAATGTTCTATCTTTGCCTTTAAATTATAAGCTTAGTTGGACCGGCAGGTGACCCGTATGTTTCAACAAGTATGTTCTTAATTAATTGGTAAAGACTTGAACAGTGAACTACCAGTATATAAAATACCGTCAAGCATTAAGTGGGTAAAGTCCCGATGGGCTTGTGTTTAACAAGATCACCATTGCTTTAATCCCTAGATAGATTATAATTAAACTAAAAGGATGCTTTATGCGGATACGTTAATTGTGACATGATTCAACGTGTCTAGGTCTTAGGATGATGTCCCGCATAAGTCTTAAGAATGATATGCCGCTTTGAGATAAGTAATCATTGCACTAAACAAACAAACCAACATTTAATCAGATTTAATATGGCTAATACAGTTTTCTATCATTTGGCTTGTACCGCTCTTTTATCTTCTGATTATCTTCTTGCATGCTTATTGTGTTTTGAATTGATTATTGTCACCATAAAACCTGTGCCAGTCTCTCAGGCTGAAAACCCCCCATTTATCATTAGAAGTAGGATTAGCATAGGTTTAACAAGTAATTAGAATTAACTAGATTAATTAAAATACTGATAGAATATAAGGTTAACGACCTCGCTCTTAGTGTTCGACACCCTACTTACCACGAAACTCTACCCGATCGGGTACACTGCCCGTTAAAGTGTTGTTTTAGGATAAGCCAGCTAAATATAAATTTAAAACTTGGTAATCAATAAATTAACCCTACACGATAACACATCACTCATCAAACTTTTCATTTTCCGCGATGAATGTCTTACCTTTTTCACAAGCTTGAGATTTAAGGTTTAAAATTTCATCATTTAAAAGCTTAATCTTTTTGCAGTATTCAGATTCAATTGACTTTTCTTTTGCAAAATGTTTTTCTTTTTCCTTATATCTCTCAAGCTCATTTGTTAATAAGGCATTCGCTTGTTGAGCTTCACGATTAACCTCATTACATTTTTCAACATCACATTTGAGGTTATTGATCAAGGAAGCAAATAAAGTACGTTGTTGCTCATAATATACAAAATCATGTTCTTCCTTTCCTCTATCTGGATCATATTTGGTATATCAAAAATAACATTACTATTATTCTTATTCACCACATATTTGTCTAAAATAGATTCAGGTTGTTCATGATTTTGTATCCCATGAACAGACATATTTTCAAACAAGCATGATGTACCTTAGATGTTGTGTTACTGTCATGTGAAAGTCTAATCAACATCTGCATCATTCCCTACACTACTGCTTTCATTTTCAGAACTTCTGTATTCATTCACTGATCTGCTGCATTCCTTCTGCTATGCTGACGATGTACTATAGTCAATTATGCTTTGCTTTGAAACCAAACTAGCATCCAATGCTATACCCTCAGTGACCGAGCTATCATCCGATGTTGTACCATTAGTGCTCAAATTAGCCTCCAATGTTGTACTCTCAGTGACCAAGCTCTCTTGCTGATGTATCTCTTTTTCATTCAACCATTTTTCTATCTCCTATAATGCTTGAACTTCACTTTCTTTCGTTCGTAATTCTCCATATTTGATGAAAACATTGAAACAAATCATGACACATCATGTAAATCTTTCGCTAAAAAAGATTTTGTTTTAATGATTAAAATCATGATTAGTCAATGTTTTAAAGGGATGCCATTAACTTTTGTTCTAAAGAATTTATATGTGCCATTTTGCATCCCGTTCGACCCCAAGTTTTTTTATAAGGATGGGATTAAATTGAGGCAAGTCTAACTTAAAGACTTTTTTTGTAAACAAAAGTGCTTCCGGGAGACAACCCGGAATGTATTTTCAATTTTATTATCAAGTCTGTCTTCCCAGACTGTCTATACGGCGTATCCAAACCCCATGGATACGGCGTATTGACCCTATGGACGTTATCCAGTTTTTATTTTTCCGCAATTTAAACTTTATTGTCGTTTTAGTCTATACAACATATTCATTCAATGAATACAACGTATTAGACGACTGACCTGTACTTAGGAGTTTTTTCTACAGGTATCAATACGGCGTATCCAGGGGTATGGATGCGGCGTATTGACTTCCTGTATAATATTTAGTTTTAGTTTGCTGTATTTTAACCATTGTGGACCCGAGATAGAATTGCACGATTTTTCCTATAGTATTATGCAGGACCACGCTATAAAGAAATTGACAAATTAGTGAAAGTATACTCTGGAAAATGGTGTGTGTTGTACTCGTATGAGAATTCTAACGCCTTTTCAACACACTTTTGCTCAAGAACTCAAATTGGAGAATCATCCCGAGAAAAATATCAAGGGAGTTCCTCATTCTAATTCTATTTCCCATTTTCTTTAATTGTGTATCTATTAACGGAGGATGATGTATAATTGATGTGTACCGTTGTCATAGATCAAAACAAAATTTTAACTTGGGAAATTCAAACTCATATGAAACCATAGGTTGATATCATTCGTGAAAACGCTATTTGTCTAGGGGGGTCATAAGGATCAGGTTTCTGCGTGTCTTTGTCATATGCTTTATTACATTGAAACCTCCACTCCATACAATCTTGCATTTTTCATTCTCAAAACAATGGAAAAGACTCGAAACAAACCTAAGGAACTCTTACCTTATGGAATGCTTCTAACTAGATTGTTCAAACATGTTGTGTATGTCTCTCCTGAGCTAGCAATTGATCACTATCTCTCACATGATCGAGTTATGCATCCCCTCGCTCCTCATTATGAGCGAAAGACGCGATTGGATCATGGCAAGAAAAGACCTTGTGACTTAAATGCTAGCTCCCTCTTCCACCACTCTAAATCAACCATCCTCATCTCATCCGTTAGATGACATTGTTGATGAAAATTATGAAGATTCATATCGTTCCAACTCTTCTTCTCCTTCTCAAAACGTCTATTCCTCGTCTAATGTTGTCTCTAGAGTCTTTTAAAACCCACCTCATGAAAGTTAACACTTGAACACCTACCTCTTCGAAACTATAAACCTTCAAACTCAACATCAAGATGATCACCGAAAAGGGTTAAGGTCAATTGGAAAAGTTCTCAAGGACATGATGAGTGGAAAACAGAAGTGAACATGTTTGCAAAACTATTAGAGATTTTTTATTCTTATCTAATATTATCTATATCATTATGCTTGACTTCTTAATCCACGTGCATTAATGGACTGAGGAAGGGTAATAGACGTTTAGGTCATGTAACTTGGATGATCTTTTCAATTTTATCTTCCTATCAACTTTCTACGTGAACTAATTCTAGGAGATTGTGACATGCATATAAAACTACTATATGCTAAATGATTTGCATCTTAATTTAGGACCCTATATTCTTGCTTAAATTAGTTAATTCTTGAAATTGAAAGATGTTAAAATCACTGGACACAAGAAAGGGAAAATTTTGAAAATATCGCTCTCTCTAGAAAACGGCCACCATAAAGAATCGACTTATGGGACCCGACCAACAATATGGGACCGACCAACAGTAGGAACGAATTTTATTTTCTAAGTTTTACCTCTTTTTCTGTGTCTTTGACCTTCGCTATACATAGGCTTATGAATGGCATTTCCCTGTTTCGTGGCCAAACCACTTTCTGCACCTTTTATCACTCAAACCATGCTTTGCCATTCTATAACCTTACTTCCATTATTTAACTCATCCATCCTTTTTCATTCACCATCACCAACTTATTCTTATTATCATCTTCATTCTCACCATCAATGTCTTGCTCAAACCACTATCCCAACTTCTTTAGAAAACCAAGAATGTCGATAAGACAAGTGTGGAAGCGCAAAACATCCACTCCAAAATCATCACCTCCTTCCCAAAATGACTCACCTCCATTTCCTCCAAGAGTACATCTTCAGTCTCCTTCACCACCATCCTATAATCCATTAAGAGATCAAATGATTAACCAACTTCACAACATCTCCACCATTCTTGATTCACAAACTAACTCATCCAATACCTACATTCATGCACCACCACAACCATTTCATCCTCCCTCTCATGCTCAAGTTGAATTTTACTCAAGTTTTTATCATTGTTGCAAGTATTCTAGAAACAATTCTACTCCTTGAGAAATGAAATCAACTTCATTCAATTTCTTCTCACTCGTCTCATACCTCAAATTCACACTCCTCCAAACCATGTTTCACCAACCTTATCCTTTCCTACATTACATTACATCATTCCTTAAGATTAATCTACTTAAGATAATCGACCATCTATCTTTTGATTATGGCATCTCCTATGAATCAAGAATCAACTAGTCTAAACTTAATTTAATATTTATGTTATGCATGCTCATCTTTCTTGTATTATCATAAGCTTGCCATCTATGATGATTGTATGAACTTATTGAAATGATAAATGAAATCACTTTAAAAATTACTTAGAAGTGTGATTATCCTTAAGACATTTGTCATGATATTGTCGTTAGCTAGATATATTGTCTTGCACTTGTACTTCTAACTTTGTTATAGCAAACAATTTTTGTAAGATTGATCCCTGTGCCGAGCCAAATGAGGGGAGCCTACATCAAGGGGGAGCCTTGAGTATCGACGACTTCTTTCTTATTTACAACAATTCGAACGATGCGTCCATTTTTGAATTCGCAAAAAAAGGGAGAAATGGAATGAAACTCATTAATAATTTGAAACCGTTTTAATTTGTATACATAATGAGTTATATTTTGTCATCATCAAAAAGGGTAGATTGTTTAATACAAAATAATGTCGTAAAAACCTTATTTATAATTTTTCCGACTCACTCAACGTTTGATAATAACAAAATGAAAAACGTTTACGATAAAAATAAACGTTTACAAATTATTAATCGTAAAATTCCATTTCTAAGATTAATCACCCTTATGTGGGGCCTCCCACCCCCCCCCCCACCCCCCCCCCCCCGGGGGGAGGTAAGGTATGTACAAACAAATCATAAAGCAAAATTAGTCTGATCATGAAAAATTTTTCTTTTCTTATAACCATTGCACATTTTTCACAAAAAGTATTGTCTGACAAACAATCAAATATACACAAAATGACTTTTTATTAAAAGACTACTGTTTATTTAAATAATAAAAGTTGAATCTGGTTTTCCCACCAAAATAAAAGCTTCTATACCCGATACAAGCAGTCCCCAAAAAAAGAAAAAAACCGGAGCAGTACTCTAGTTTGGCTGGACCTCTTATAAGCCTGCGCCCCATATAAGATCAGGACCAATCCTGATACGCCACCTAGCTAGCCGTTGGAAACCCTGTCTATAAATACTGCACTATTTCTGGTAGAAAAACATACCTCTTTGCACGAATTTTTCCAGTCTTCTTTCTCTCTCTAAAAACCTTTTTTCTCTCACTAAATCTCTTAATCACTAACATTGTTTGATTTTGTTTCAAGTGATCCAATCTCTTCTTCTCATCTCTCTTCTCCTCTTTATCAAGTGCAAGAGAAGAATATTCGTATTCGCCAAGAAACGAATTGTTATTTAGTGATCTCTCCTCTCTTCTTCTAAGTATAAAATCTCTATTGTAATTATCTTGTGTAATTGTGTGATTCAAATTGTGTTTGTAAATCCGATAGGGTAGATCTTTGATTATTGTAGTACTTGTGAAGGGTGATCTGTTTCTTAGCTAAGATTTAAGACTTGACATTTTAGCTTAGTGTCAAAAAATAATGTAAGCGACGTGTAACGGTTACTTCTTCCTCCTAAGGAGCTTGTTGACATAGTAAATCTCGAAGTAGGATACCGAGGAGGAGTAGGAACTAAGATAGGCTTTATAAAGCCGAACCATTATAAATCTTGGTGTATTGGTTTGATTGTTCCTTCTCTCATCTCTTTATATTGTTGTGATTGTTATATATTGTTTAATTAGTTATAGCAAGTAGATACGTACATTGTTGGTTCATATCACTGGTTGGTTGAACATATACTCGGATCTAACAAATTTTAGAAGTAAAACTTTAAAACGCAAATTAACCTGTAAACTATTTAACCCCCCCTTCTAGTTTCCACAGAGTTTATCATTAGTGGTGCTAAATTCAGGCTAAACATGACCATTTCTACGGGTTATACCACAAACCTAACTTCACTCTTGGAACCAATTCAACCATTAGGTCAAATTGAATTTCTAGTGTAATAGATTCTCCAGTAGTCATTCTTATGTTAGACAAAATAGAATTCCTTTCCTCATTTGCCACCCACAAAAGATAAAATTTTGTATTTGTCTTTTAACATATTCTGGCCTAATATGACTCAACCGAACATGCTATTAATTTCGTTTCACATAAGCCTAATAAATGTATGGGAAATCTAAGGGTTGAATAAGAGAGCAAGCAAGTTATTATAAGTATAAGAAAGAATGAGTCATCTAGGACCTAGGAGTATGTTTAAGAGTGACAATGTGTAATGTACAATATTGAGAGTGTTTAAAGAATGTACCTTTGCATCTCTTTTAAGAAATACATCCAATTAAAGTTATTTACCTCAATAGATCTTGTGAATGCTTCTTTGTAGAAATAATGATGATTTACTAAAGGTTAGTTACATGTATGTTGGACTTTTATGCAAGAGATTGACAAGAGGAAGATGTTTAAAATCAGATGCCATAGGAATGAGTCTACCTAAACCGCCACTAAGATTCTGAATCTAGGACGAAGGATCCATTGATCCGTGGAGGTGCCAAATTTAGGCAAGGATCATTTCCTATTATTTGGGAGATGGTGTTAATATTAGGTTATTAAGATAAGCTTATATAAGTTATAAGGGTTCTTGGTTTAAGTTTTCAGAAATGATATCCAAGTCTTGCTTATCAATTTGGAGTACTTATGACGATGAAGTTTCCTGATGGAAATTTATAAGTTGTCAATCCTACTCAGAGTGTGTTAAGTTTAGCATGTATAATTTGTGACACATCGCTAATAACACATACAATTTAAACCACTCTAGACTCAATGAGACATCTTCATTTGCAAGATGAGTTGCAATTTCTCGATGACTAATAATGTCATGTCTTCCTTAGCAATCGTGACATACTTCGTGATTTCATGTAATAACCGAGTATGGTTACACATGTAGACTCAGAAAAATATCTATGGTCATTTGATTGATATTTTTTTTTTGTGATCTAGATAAATCCTAATCTCGATTTCATGTTCATATTCCAAATTTGTAATTAGATTGAATAGTGAGATTGATTATCGTTTGAATAATAATAATAATCTTCATATTCGAAATCCTCTTACGATCACTTATTTAAATAAAGTACAATAATGGTTTGTGTAATATGTTCAATTATTCCTAGTCCTAACCTTAGATGTTTAAAAGGTTCTCATTTGGTGAAGAAGAAATATTATGCTTATTTGTTAAAGTAAGAGAAAGTTTAAATGAGAAGAGAGTTTGAGTTTTGAGTTGTGCTTTTAAATTGTTTAAGCAAAGTTACATATGTTGTGCATTTGCTCTATGTTTTGTGCCTTATTGGAGGATGCACGACTTACCAATTGCATTGCAAGGAAAATTACATAAATATTTTTGGATAAAAAATTCAAGTCGTCAACCCTACTTCATTGAGTCTATTTTAATGCAATAAATCTCTGCCAAATATTTAGAACACAACTATTGGACAAGATACTAAAAAAAAAATACTCAATAAGAATCGCATTTACACACAGTGTTAGTTATGATCCGATACAAATTCTTGTCTTCTTGGAACAATGATGGTCGTTATTTTCATATCAAATACGTGTGATTTAGGATGTGTAGGTTTAAGATAACATCTCTAGTTACCTTTTGATATAAACTTAACCCTAGACAAATAAGAATCCGATTTCTTGTCCAATAAGATTCGATAAAATATCAATCCTAATTTCAGAAGCATGAATCGATATAATGTAGTTTCGAAATCTTTCCGTTGACCCTATACAGAACACTTCTTTTACAAGATAACAAATAAAGATTATTTCATAGTGTGTTCCATAATCCTAAGACTCAGGTTGTCTAGAAGGTGAGAGTTGATGAACTAATTGACAAGGTTTATATTATCTTACTTCAATATTGTCATATATACAACAAACATCTTTTGTAAAATACTATATGTTTATAAAAAGAATATAATTATACGTGCGTGTTAAAACAATGTAAGCACATGGAAGGTTAAAAAAATACATTTTCTTATACTTAGAATAATAAGCATGAAATAATCTTAACCAACACAACCACAACACTAATGATCCCAAGATGTAACCATGGCGAATGATACCAATTGTAGAATACTAGTTTTCACACAAATAAGCACACAAAATAGAATGGAAGAGAAGAGAGGAGATGGTGGAGAGTGTTTGGATAATCTTTCTATCACACACATAAAACACACACTCACACACCCTCTCTATGTGTAGAGAGGGTCTTTATATATCCTTGGTGCCGGTCATGGGCCTTCTTGTGGGCTTCCATAGGCCGGGCCTTGAAGTATTACATCATTTAGATTAACTAACTAGCCTATTAGACTAACTATTACACGCTTGATATTGTCTAACTATTACATGGCTCGTGAGATTGATAATGATCTTCACTTCATTAAAAATTGAATTCCTAATAGTTCCAAGTCTCAAATCCAGGTTTAAGTGGGTCAAAATTAGTAAAGTGCAGCAGGCTACAGAAATTCTGCACAAAAGGCCTTTTGTAAAAAGGTGTTTAATGATGAAATAGAACCTTATATGGTTATATTATGTTACTTAGACCCAAAACATCTTAGATATATGAGTTAGAAAGTTTTAATTGTACTAGTATGGTTATATCATGATTAGGTGCTCTCGGAAAGCTTACGGAAGCATAAACAAGATTAAGAGGTGAGTAACGGATTAGCTTTATGTTATTAGATTAAACATTATGTAGTAATGTTTGTTTAGCTTCGGTTGTAGCCGAAGGTTGTCATGTTTATAGACTCGGAATTAGACAAGAATTGCTTATCACACTATGATTCAAATTTAGCTAAAAACAAGTCAAGTTTAGGATGCTCACAAGGAGCATTGTTACCATGTTTTAGGATTCTCACAAGGAGCATCCTTACCATGTTTTAAGGATGCTCACAAAGAGCATCGTTGTCATGAATAAGGGTGCTCACAAGGAGCATCGTAGACATGTTTAAAGATGCTCACGAGGAGCACCGTAGTCAAGTTTAGGGTGCCCTAGAAATGCACCAAAAGTCATATAGTATGCCCAAGAAGCGCATGATATAGAACTCTCGTTCAAGCATCCTAAGTGGATGACACGTGCTTGTATATTAGCATCCTAGGTGGATGACCCAAAACATCCTAAGTGGATGACCAAAGCATCCTAAGTGGATGACCAAAACATCCTAAGTGGATGACTCGTGCTTTAAATATCACTCACGTTCTACGTGGATGACCTAAGTTAAACAAGCACGATGTTAGTTTAGTGCCCATTGAAGAGTACTCGTCGTCTAGGGAAGTTTTCATGTTAAATAGGACGATTGAGTATCGTCAAATCATATCATGTGCTCAGAAATTATATACGTGCATTTGGAAACCGTAGATGGGGTGAATACGTTTTCCATTATAAACTTTAAATCTTTTGTATCAAATCACCAATCAAGTTTGACGCAATATGAGAAGTGTTGGTTATAGATGTATAACTACTAATACATAATCTAACAATACAACCACACTCACAAAATTTACTACAAAGAACTACACAATCATAAGTAACATGATATACACAACAATCAAAGCAATCATGATCACAATGCAAGTATAAAAGTAAAGCGATGTATGTAAAGATATAAGTAAAGCGAAAGGTAAAATAAGATGCAAACTGGACACGGTGATTTATAGTGGTTCGGTCATGAAGCTCCTCTTCGCCCTACTCTACTCCTCGAGATTCCAACTCAAGAGTTACTTCACTAATCAACAAGCTCCCTTTTGGCGGAGAAAATCTTATAATGTTGCTTACATTATTTTCCAACACTAAGCTAGATGTCGAGTTTGTAACATTTCTCATTTTCATGTCATTGTACGACTCTATTAATGATCACTATTTATTTTTGTCCGATACGCGTTTACTTTTAATATTTACTTTTAAGATAAATCGCGTAGACTAAAAATAATCAATGAATGTAAACGGTCATCAAATAAAATAAGGTTTACATCAACCAAGTAAGAAATAATTATTAAGAAGATAATTATGTACTTTGTGTACTTTATTTTTATTGGTCACGTAAAAGGGTTACGTTTCGCGATAAAATACATTTGGACGCGCCCCGGAAATACCTAGACTTACCTAGACTCAAACCAATACCCGTATTAAACGCCTAGACACAAAATTAAATAGAATCTTGTGTCTATATCTCATACATCAAGAAAGAAAAGATAGAAGATTGGATCACATTTAAACAAGATTAAACAAGTTAAATGATCAAAGAATTTAGAGAGATTTAGTGAGATCTAGAGAGAGAAAGAACTAAAAGAAATCTATGCAAGAGGTCGTAAAAATAGTTGGAAGTGACCCACTATTTATAGGAGCTGAAAACCTGTTTGTTTGAAATGGCGCCCTAAAGATACGGCCATCATGGATTTAAAAAGGGGGCCATCCCGACAAATCTCCTGTATATGTCTTCTTGTGATGAAATATTTATCAGGTGAAAATCTGACTTGTTTTAAAGGGGAGGGGAAAAGGCCAGATTTGAATTTGAAATAAATACCACCTAAAACATTTCTTAATAATTCAAAAATAATTGTCTAATAATTTTTGATAAATTTTTTTGTTACATTTATAAAAATGTAAAGTTTAAGACAAAAACTTATTTCTTTGATCATCCTACAACTTTAATGTTGTTTGTACATACCTTACGTGATTTACATCGGGTGTAGAAAAATGTTCGTGTTGATGCATGTATGTATTGATAATTTGTGATTACGAGTAACTTGCGCACTTTACGTTACGTAATAACCAGACTACACATTTTTGTCATCAACAAAATATCAAGGAGATACATAGAGCATTAAATATCGAATATTATGGCAACTAACAAAGTCCTCTAATAGGTTTACTGTTAAAGAAAGTCGAATAGATTATATTGATCAATGGAAAGACCCAATATCAGGGGACTCTTCGTTGGGTGGTGATAGGTGCATAAAGTTTCTATGTGATGTTATGGTAATCACTACTCAGTTCTTAAGTTTTTTTTCTTAATGTTAGTCCATTCAAGGAACAAGCTGACGATGTTAACCTATAACGAAAAATTAAATGTAATCTCTTTTATTTTTTCTTTTTATGCATATGTAACATTCTTTTTGTTGTTGTCGATTGACCCAAACATTTTTTGTTTTATTTTTGTTACAGACTAATCCAAAGAATGTCGTGGGCGTATCTTTTAATTGTGGCTATCCCTACTAGAGATATTCCACTTATCATGGATGCCATTTATAGTTAAGTAGCTTTTTCAATCCAATTCAATTCACTAATTGGCTATATTGTATTTTCTTTTGCGAAAAACATAAAAATATATTGACAGAACCCGACTCAACAAAAGTTGAGGAGTGTAGGAAACATACATGAACTTTTTGAAACAATGTGACCTAAATACTCGACCGTGAAACATTTGGACAAAAATGACTAACTTGGTTATAAACAACATAATATGAACCGGCTAACTGAAAGGAAAACCAAATTGATAAGCCTTCATGTTAGTACAAAAAGTGTGGCAGGGTACAAAATAGATATGGGGTGCTTATTGGGTTGGGCGGATAAGCTATTGATGGAGTGGATCTTGTACTAAACCAAGTGATGAGACGATTTGCTGCACATATAAGGATAAACTATTAGCGTTACCGTAGGGACGGACCTCACGATTAAGCTCTGATGTAAGAGTAGGAAATCATGTTGTCAGAAAATGTTAGAGTAAGTGTGTGTAAATGTGAGTCAGAAATGTATACTATTTGGAATGTCAGAGACCCCCTGTTATAGGTGAGCCAAATACTAAGGTTTATCCTCGTAATTTCGCTATGATTGATTTAGTGCCAGAGTGGTTACCCTTTCAGGCAAGGATCTCTTGAAAATCATGGTTCGCGGACACAGATTGCCTTCCGTATGTTGTGCAGAAAGTGCCTTATCTGCGTGCGTCTTAAAACATCCGGGCCGCAGCCAGCTTGTCTCTGGGCTTAGTGGCGGCTCGTATGTTTTGCTGTGTTGGGCCTGGGCTCAAATGTGTATAGTACGAATTAAGCCCGATAAGCCTGTTATTCGTACTATACGTCGTCAAGTCCCCTAGTCTAGTTCGTTTGTTGTGTGCGGCGCTGCCTGCTGTGCGTAGTAAATGTTACTAGACTAAGGTTTCGTGGCACTCCTGCTTCTTTCGCGGCTATTTGCTTCTTCCGCAGCTATTTTCTTTTTTTGCGGCTATTTGCTTCTCTACGACATTTTGTTGTACCTGTTAGGTAAAACGTGTGAGATGTGGACTCCTCTTGGCCTTTCATCTTCTGAATGATTTGACTATGTGGTCCACTTGCCTAACTGTCATCACTATTTTTTAATTTCAATCCTATCCGTTAACTCGGACGTCATGGACAAATGTATCCATCTGAGATTAATTTGAATTAAATATGCCATGGGTATAAATACTCGATTCAGTTTTCACTGTTTCCTTTTCCTCTTCTTCTTCCATTATCGTCATTGTTAAAACATGGAGGAGCGGGGGGGGTGGCAAGGTGTCTTTTGAAGACGTGTTTCCTCTAGCGTTGTTTGCCCCGTTATTTTGGAAGAAGCTTTTAGAATTTCATGTTAGGTTCTAATCTTTTCTTACTTTTTACCATGAGCAATATTACAGATATTAAGTCTGTTCTTACTCAGAAAGGTCTTGACATGTTTTGTCATAAATTTCATATACCCGAGGATGTTCATCTGCAACTTCCTAGACCTAACCAAACAATACACGAAATGCCTGCTGGAAAAATTGGTGTTTATACCAGATTCTTTAAGTATGGCAACTTCTGATTACCTCTTTCTACTTTTCTTGTTAATGTACTTAGGCATTATCGTATCAATCTATCTTAACTTTCAGTTATTGCGGCAGCCAAAGTTTCTCACTTCGAGATCTTGTGTCGTGTTCATAATATTGAACCAATGGTTGGGTTGTTTCGTTGTTTCTACGTAAATTCTAAGAACAAAGGGTGGATATCTTTTAGTAAACGTCCTGATAGTGACGCCGTATGTTATACCAAACCCCTTGACTCACTTAAACACTAGAATGACCACTTCTTCTGGGTTGATTCTTTTGCTTGTTCGGCTCTCTTTCTGTGGCATACCGATAAGAATGTCTCTAGAGACCCGTTTCCAAAATCAAGCTGGAGTTTAACTGCGGACCATTATGTTTCCTTGTTGGCCATCCCAGCTCCGTTCCAGAAGTTTTCAGAACCCTTCCTTTGAATGAGTCATTATTATACTCTGGATGAGGATACTTATCCGAGTTTTCTTCATGACGATGGAATGGTTGGGTGTTGTTGTTATACATTGTGCACCTTGTAGTTCTGTTTTTAACTTATTTCTTTGTGTATGCAGATATGGACTTGTTTGCTTTTATCCCAGTTGCGGATCCTACTAAGGTGAAGGTTGGAGAGAAGGAATGTGCTGAAGAGGAAGCAAAACTTCTAGACTCCAACGTAGGGCGTGTAGATCCGCTCTTACCGGTAGCCCCAGCCCGTGCTGACAGTGAGTTAGAGGCAAGTTTGGATATGTTATTTGATGAAGGTGGCAGTACGGATCAGGGGGATTCCGCTGCTGGTGGTGGTCAAGATGATGAGACTGAATTAGTCACAGGGGTTAGGATTATTGCTAATGAGAATGTGGTTGCTGAGAGGCCCAAGCGCCCACGCAAGAAAAGGCAAGTTGTTACGGATGCTAGTGGTTCTTCCCATCCTTCCAAGAAATTAAGGGGGGGCTACGAAACTTCTGGTGGGGCTACTAGCGGAAAATCTTCGTCTGTCCTCAATGAGTTATTGGCAAGCAGCATGCTGAATGTTGAAGCTGGTGCCGCGGCTGTAGCGACCTTGCCTTTGGTTACTTCTTCAGTATCTGGCACGCCAAAGCATGAGAGTGGTGTCTCTACTGATTCTATTACTGGGGTCAATCTTTGTACTATTGGTGCATCTGAAAGGTTCGTTATTTCTTTAGATTCTTCCCACTACTCTAGTACAAATGCTTCTGGAGCTGAAGGTGATTCTATTATTAGTTTTGCTGTCGTTCCTCCGGTAATGACCGAGGCTGTGGTTACGTCCCATGCTGTCAATGCTCCTTTGGTTTCAAAAATGGGTACCAAGGTTACTTCTCCGGTTCATGCTTCTATGTTTCATGATTCTGACTCCACGGAGACAGTGAAAGTAGACGATGCGGGTCCCTCTTATTCCGCCAAACAAGATCTCTCAATGGGCTCTCAAGAGTTGAATGCTAAGACCATGTACCAAGTTTTTTTTGGTAATGGAATGTGTTGAATGACTCCCTCTTAGATGATTATGATGTTTCTCGAGAATTTGTTGATCATTTGGCTCCTCCTGCATTGTTCTCTCAGATCCGTGAGATGGATTATCAATATTTGTTTATAGAGTTCAATGTCGGGACTGGTCGTCAAGCTTGCCTAAACGTGGAAGTTAGAATGCGGACCAAGTATTGTCTTAGTAAGAGGAAAAGGTTGGAGTCCAAGTGGGAGAAACAAGCTGATTTGCTGAAAGCTAAAGATGATGAAGTTGAGAAATGTTAAGGCCTCAACTACTACTAGAAAACTAGGGCCGCAGAGAGGCAGCTCGTTTCTATGCTCAGGTTTCTGCCGCTGAGGCCACGGAGAAAATGCATGTTGCTGAAATAGATGCCCTAAAACAGAGGAATGTGTCTCTTGAGAATGAAAAGTATTCTCTTGATGGGAAATTCGCAGAGCTCCAATCTTCGGTTTTTGCCAAGGATCTTGGGCTGAAGGATTTGAATGTTATTGTGTCCACTCTTAGCTCTCACAAGGATGGTATTGTGGATCAGGTATACACCCTGGAACGTATATTTCTCGAATATCTCTTTCTATTTTTTCTTATATGTTTGCACTTTTGTCATGATAGGTGCATGCGCTGGAGACTACATGTTCCGGCCTCCGCGATCAGGTTCAAGATATGAGCAGTTGAAGGAGCAGATTGAAGAGTTTCAAGATGCTCAAATGAACATTGTTAATGATAAGGTAGCAAAGCTGGATGCTGACCTTCTGGAGATGACTCTTCATCTGGAGGAGAAATTTTATCCTCACCTCCTAACTACTATATCCGGTCAGAGGTGGCTTCTGACCCACGGACTACAGCTTACCATTGTTAAGTGCTTAAATTCTCAAGAGTATCTTTCGGCTTTGGGAGCAGCCATTAGCCGCGCTATTGAGAAGGGGATGCAAGATGGGCTGTCAGCCGGCATTGTTCATAGGAAGGAGGGTAGGAGTCTGGTGGATGTCGCTGCTTATAATCCAGATGCGGAAGTGGATTATAATTCCGCCTTGCAGAGATTTCGTGAAGTGGATTTACCTTTGCTTTCTGAACTAAGTTCTCACAAGAATGCAAGTGTGTATGATATTATGAACCTCCTTCAGCTAGAAGGTCCACTTGCTGATGCTCCAGGAATGAGTGATTTGCAGCCAAATGTTGATCAGTTAATGCTTCCTGTTCATCGATCTGAAGATCAATTGGTCCTGGGTGAAACTTCTCTGTCATTTCCTCTAAGTGTTACCCATTCTCGAGTTGAAAGGATTAGGGAGAATATTGTGGAGAAGCGGTCAGTTCTTATTGGTGTTTGGACCCATTTGGTTGACCCGTTGTCTGCTGAGAACTTAGTGGGTGCGGCCGGCACCTCTGACAGCGTTCCAGCGACTATTGCAACCACAACTGCCTTGTCAACCATGTTTGCTTCCGCAAGTTCTGTTCCTCCTATTACTATAGAAGATTATGAGATCGTAGGTGCAGATGGTCCAAAGAATGCTCAGACAAATGGTCAAGGAAATGTTGCTTCTTTCCCCACAGTTGAATTTGAAAAAGAGGAGCTGGATACTACTCCGGAACGCGACCCACCTAACTGAACTTATCTTGTCATGGTGCTTCCTGATTTTTGTTATTACTGTATACCGTAGCCGTGTGTGGCCTTTTTTCGGCGGTCTTTGTACTTAGACAAATTTTGCAACACTTTAACACTTTTATTGTTTGAATGCTACTATTGCTACCTATGATATGTTTAAAATGATAGTCTTGTTTGAATATTTATGGGTTATTCTCTTGGTACCGGGCTTGCAATACCTCTTATGTACGTTGAGTAAATTATTAGGTTACTCATCCTCTGGTTATACGGAATAACATTCGTTAGGTTATGCCCTGTTATTTGCGCGTCTTATTCACATATATAATTAACTTTGAAAAGTAAAACTAAAAGAAATTTTTTTTAAGATAAACTTGTGAATGTAGCTAGTGTTCACTTTTTCATTAAAATTTCAAAAGGCATTACAAAAGATAGGACAAAATTAAAGTGCAATCCTCCTACTGCGGGATCCGCATGGGTGAGGTGCTTACATTTCATGAACATAGCATTTCTTAAGATTGCGGACATTCCACGTTCACGGAAGTTACTTTCCATCACGGTCTCTCAACTTGTAAGCACCCTTGCCTAATGCTTCCATTACTTCGTACGGTCCTTCCTACTTGGGGCTTAGCTTTCCTACTTCTTCCGCACGGCTTGCATCATTGCTACGGTACACAGGTCTCCTGGCTTGAAGCTTGTGCTGCAGACCTTTGAGTTGTAGTATTTTTCCATTTTTACTTTGCTTTTTGCCTCACGGATCACTGCCTGTTCTCTTCTTTCTTCCAAGAGGTCCAGATTGATTCCCAAAGCTTTATTATTTTGCACAATATCTACTTCCGTTGTCCTTAGCGTGGGCATGCCTATTTCTGCTGGGATGACTGCTTTCATGCCATATGTTAGCGAAAAAGGAGTATCCCCGTTTCTAGATTTGATCATCGTACAATGTATCTAGAGAACATGGGAGATTTCTTCCATCCAATTCTTGCTTCTTGCGTCTAGCCTTGCCTTGATTCCTTCCCCTAAGCTTCGGTTTGCTCTTTCTACTAATCCATTTGCTTGCGGATGTTTTACAAAAGCAAAACGTTAGCGGATACATGTGACAACCGTGGCTTGAGCAGGTTTGTCAAACCGTAGTGTTGACCTAAATATCTGTTCTATAAGTATGGGTTATGTGTTATATGTGTTTATACGTGTTTATATGTGTTTGTGTGGGATATGTGAGATTGCATAATCAATCCATTGAGCATGACCGTCTCATTGGGATTGGATTTTGTGGTTGGAGTTTTGTGAATTCATTTCCATTCACTTTTGGAGGACACGGAAATAATTTAGTGATTGGAAGCGTTTCGCGTTAATTGTGTAAGTAAATAATACGTAACGTATTTATGTGTTTAGTAATATAGGAAGGAGATTAGGTTCAAGTAGGTAGAATAAGGTAAAATGAAATTTCTATTTTTGGACACACACACTACACACAAAAAATGAAAAGTTAATTATTTTTAAAGGTCTAGTAAATTGCGTTTACGCAAAAAGGTATGCTCAAATAAGCTTAGGTTTTTATAAAAACTTAAAGTAAAGCAAATAATTAAGTAATTAATAATAAATAAATAAAATATTTTTTATACAAGAATAGTAAAAAAAAATTTTAGAGAAAAAGAAAGAAAAATTGGAATTTTAAAAGGAAAACAATACAATTAGATCTTAACTAATAAGAAATGAGGTCATAAATACAAAAGTAAAATCCCAAACCCTCCCCCCTTTGTGTTACCGGTCGAACAATAGCGTGCGCGCTAGAGAAAAAACACACACTAGGGTTTTGCTTATGTGAAGAAATCATGCTCAAGGTAAGTTTAATTAATCCTTTTTAGTTTATCTAATCATAATTCATGTAACAATTATTATGTGGAATTAGCATTTTGTGAAATCTTAAATAAATGATATAATAATCATGTTATAAATGATTATGGTTTTAAATTAGAAGCTTATGGATGTATTTGTTGAAAAAAAAAAAAAAAAAAAAAAAAAAATAAAAAAAAAAAATAAAAAAAAAAAAAAAAAAAAAAAAAAAAAAAAAAAAAAAAAAAAAAAAAAAAAAAAAAAAAAAAAACTTAATTCTCGTTAGAATTTATTGGATTGAGGCAGAATTAGTGCTGGTGTTGTATCGGCCATTAACTCAATGATGGTAATATATTTTGACAAGTTTTCCGGGGCTCCTAAACACACACACACACACAGTCTATTTTCATAACACCGCCTCGAAGGTGTTATGATGATCGGGAAGTCATCAAACGTTGGTTGCAAAAAAACGTCAAAGCAGTAAATACGGGTCATATTTAGGTCAGATTACGAGGTCACACACAACACCCACTTAAAATTCGAATTTAGCTTTATCCCCTTTATAGAAATCAAGTGCTATGTGTTTATTAAACTTCCATTAATCTGTTAGCCGCTGATTTATTGGCTAAGTGATGTTTTAGGTCATACATGTTAAGTGCAATCAGATCCGAAGTGAGACCTGTTTTGCAGTTTGATTTTCTTAGGATACTTGTTCATGTAAATGGATCTTGAATCACAGGTAGTTAATATACTCAAAACCTGAACATAGGAATTACTTTGGTATGAATTTAATAGCGGTCATTAGGTATAGGTTTTTTGAGTACGATAATTCGCGTCAAAATTCTGCGTTATTGGTAAAATATGTATGACTTTAAATAATGTGTAAAAGAATTGGTTAATGTCGGGATGGTCGGGGTGACCCATTTGGGTAAAACTCAACACTTAGGACATCCATCATATGATTGGTTACATGTGCATTAAGCTTTTGGCTTAGTAGCTGTAACACGAGTATATTTTTGTTGTATAGAATTGTGCTATTTTATGTGAGAAGCTTATTGTTGGAATCATTTGGAAAGCTAAGCAAAGGTGAGTTTTCAAAAGCCCCTTTCTCTCATGTTATGTTTGGGAGGTGAGAATGACTTGCTTGTCCTGGTCTTGTCTTGTTCCTTGTTTTTTTTTGGCTTGTCTTGTCCTTGTCTTTTGTTGATGTTGATAATGTTAATGAGATTTAGATCCGGGGGTACCGTTCCTAACCCAAGTTATGAGATGTAACTTGCGCCTACTTGTGGGTAAGATCCCTTGTAGGTGATCAACTCCTTGTGATAATGTGACTTCGGTCCCAAGATCTGGACACACATAATTCCTTCTATGACTATTAGTGGAGCGGCGAGGTTACGCCCTACCTCATTAGATTTGGTGTGCTTGTGGATTCGGTGGCGCGTTCCGTCTCGTTGTTGTTACTTGTTGTCTGAATTGTTTTTGGTATTTGCAATTGCAGCTAATGTAAAAGTTTATTTGAGAGGATTGGAGTTGTTTTGTGTAAACCTATATTCTCGTTCAACTTTATGATTGACGTTTTCTAAGCATCGATTTTCAGGTGAGCTTAATGTTGCTAATAAAGATGACAAAGTGGCTAGAAGAGACCGTAGGATGCTTAGAGTTCATTTATGTGTTCTGTTTTGAATAATTGCGTTTGCATGAATTGTTTGGATTATGTTTTGCACGTCATTTATTGACGAGACTCTTTCTCATTAATAAAGACACCATTAGGTTTTGGTATTGTTAGACAGTTTGTTATCTTTGCTTTACTTTAGTTTTCATTTTAGTATTCTCTATATAGACACCATGTGTTGTGATGATATCCATTCTTGTTTACGCCTCGCGTTTCCGCCTTGGCGGGGTGTGACAATACACAACTTTTTGCACCAATCTTTGAATGGGTTGTCTTGGAATTGTTTTCCATTATTAGAGATTATTTTTCTTGGGAGTCCAAATCTGCAAACTATATTATCCCATACAAAATTTTTGATTTGGTTTCCTGTTATGGTTGCAACTGGCTTTGCTTTAATCCACTTTATGAAGTAATCAATGGCTACTATCAAGAATTTGACTTTACCAGGACCTTTCGGGAAAAGTCTGGTTATGTCGATTTCCCACTTGTAGAATGGCCATGGAGATGTGATTGGGGTTAGCTTTTGCTGCGGATTTCCTGGGATAGGTCTGTGAACCTGACAGTCTTGGCATGCCCTTATCGGTACCATTGCATCCTTGTGCATAGTAGGCCAATAGTATCCGATTCGCAAAGCTTTAGCCACTATGGATCTCATGCATGCATGCTACAATATCCTTCATGTATCTCTCTTAGGACATAATTTGCTTGGAGCGGCTGCAGAATTCATTTGGTTCCTCCTATCGACTTGGCTCATCTAAAAAAAGTATTTTCAAAATTTTAGAATCCCAATGAATCACTAATTTTAGTGTATTTTTTTGTCTATACATAATAAAAATACAAACCATAATAGCACATCCCAACAGAGGACGACCATACTTGTTCAATTTATCTCTTTCAACTTGGATACCGTGAGGCGGACCTTGGCAAGTTTTAACATACGCAGTAGGAATTCGCAAATCTTCCAGACGTAGAGCACGCAGGGCTTTGAAACCAAATACGTTACCTATAATCCTGACACACCGTAGCCTTGGTCTGAGAAATGATTTTTTATACAGGACCCCATTGATCACGGCGAACCGCTGTGACTTGCGCCGCACCGCTCTTGCCTTATTCACCTCCGTTGGAAGAGTTTCTTTTGTAAGGTATTCATAAATTTAGGTCATCCATGTGTTCCCATCTTCTTCCACTACTGCCAATACTTCCAACTCGTTTATTGACTTCTCTTTGAGTTCTTCAACCAACACTTGTTTGCTTAGGTGTGCGAAGCTAGTGGATGTTATTTTGCTCAGCGCATCGGCTTTTTTTTCACTTCTGGGAACTTGTTTGATTGAGAAAATCCTGAAGCCATTGGTGAGTGTCCATACTTTTTCCAGATACCGAATCATATCTGCTTCCTTTGCTATGTAGGTTCCATTGACTTGGTTAGCCACTAATCTGGAATCCATATTTGCCTAGAGGTACTTTAAACCCATTTCTTATTTAGATCTCCACACTACTAAAGATTGAAACACATGGACTCGATCTATATGTAACAAATGTTACAAATGGACTAACTAGACTACATAACTTCGTATCTTGACAATGACAAAAGTTCTTCTCTTGCACTTGAGGGAAGAAGGAAAGGATAGAAGATTAGATCACATTTAAACAAGATTAAACAAGTTAAATGATCAAATATTTAGAGAGATTTTAGTGAGATTTATAGAGAGAAAGAACTGAAAAAATCTGTGCAAAAGGTTTTCAAAATAGTTGGAAGTGACCCACTATTTATAGGATCTGAAAACAGTCTGTCAGACAGCGATGACCCCTAGATATATTAGGGGGCCGCCCAGTATTTAAGGGGTCCGCCAACATATATAAGGGAACGCCCCGACAGACGCTTCTATTTTTTTCTTTTTGTAGTGAAGGTTAAATCTGGTGAAAATCTGACTTGTTTTAAGGGGGAAAAGACCAAATTTAAAATATGAAATAATTACTACATAAAACATTTCTTTATAATTCAAAAATAAATTGTCTAAATAATTTTTGAGAATTTTTTTGTTATATTTACAAAAATATAAAGTTTAAGACAAAAACTTATTCCTTTGATCACCCTACAAGTTTAAAGTTGTTTATACATACCTTACGTGATTTACATCGGGTGTAGACAAATGTCCGTGTTGATGCAGACTTGAGAGATGTAGATGCATATATTCATTGATGATTTGTGATTACGAGTAACTTGTGCACTTTACATTACGTATTACAAGTTACATGTTTGTCATCACCAAAACATAAAGGGATCGTACAGATTAAATATCGTAATATTTGCACTAACAATCTCCCCCTTTTTGATGATGACAAAATATGTAAACTATAACACATAGTAAAGTTTAAAAGTTACTCATTTACACTCCCTTCTCCCCCCTTTTTGTCAAAGCAAAAAGGTATTATATGGATAATGGTTGGAGCATATAGGTTGGAGGTTTGATAAGATGACATGAGAAGAGGGTACGTGCTCTGGAGAAGGTAGGTGCTCCGAGTATATAGGTTTGAGGTATGAGGAGAAGATATGAGAAATAAGGTGAAGGTGATTGTGTGTTTCTTGGATAGTTTAGAAAAGGTCATGAGAGATGAGAAGTAAGCAAGAGAAGAAGGTAGGTACTTTGAGTGTATAGGTTGAAGGAATGAGGAAAAGATAGGTGCTCCAAGTATATAGGTTGGAGGAATAAGAAGAAAATATAAGATATAAGGTTGAGGCGGTTTTGTGTTTCTTGGATAATTTAGAGGAGGTCATGATAGATGAGAAGAAGGCATGAAAAGAAAGTAGGCACTTCAAATATATAAGTTGAAGGTATGAGAAGAGGACCTTATGGTTGAGGGTGATTTTAAAGTGGAGGATGTGAAGTATTTGGAGTATGAATGAACCCTTCATTGTTTTTGACAATCCCCAATCCTATCTTCTTATAAAGGTGAGCTTGCATCATTTAAGTGAAGTGTTCTATCATCACGGTTTAACCAACTCCATGCTATTTACCCACATATCTCCTAGCTCCCTCTTACTCATTGCATACCCATGATAATTACATTCCTTGTATATTGACTCTAACGAATCCATGGATCAAATAAATTACCATCGATGCTCAAGAAGTTCGATGCAATTTAAATGAGTAGAATGCTTACAAGTGCTCCCCCTCAGTGTATGCCCCCCTTGTTTGGGGCACCGAGGAATCAAGATAAGGATGTGTGCTATAAAAAAAGTTAGTAGACAAGTGCATATATATATAGCAAGATATTAGCGGGGAACTAGAGATGCACTTGTTTTACGATTATACTCTCATTCTTCTAATAAAAAGTGTTAGTATTTACAGTCCTGCCATCAACCTATTTTAACCATTGATCTTTAATCTAATGGTTGTAATTACTTCTTATTATTCTCATTTTAACTATTATTCTCATTGGATCCATGGTATAACTTGTGATTATTGTTTTCATTTTTTTTGTTTAAATATTGGTTTTTAAAATTTGTTTATTATATAAACATTATATTTTAATTTGTTTATTGTGTGGTATTTTTTTATGAATGTCTTTTTGTAACATTTAAGCAAAGGTAAATCAGTTGTATATCAAATTATTTATTTAATGTATTAACAACATGCAAGAAATTATTTTTTATTTGATTAGAGGAAATAAAAGTTAATATATTATCCACAAAAAGACAGTATATATTTTATGTTTACAATCTTTAACACGAAATTTAGTCTTCAAAGTTTATAATAATAACTACATATTTATTGCATCACAATTCAAGATATATAGTTAAACACACATTTGCTTAAAAAATGTGTTGATTCGATAAGAAATTAATAAGTAATTGTTGGAAAAGGTTTATATTATATAAACATAAGATGGAATATTATAAACATGAATACAATGAAAATCCATAAATATGGCACCAACAAAACTTGTTTGGAGACAACATTGTCAATGGATCGACGACTCCCAATAACTCAATTTTAACAGGCCAAGTACTAAAAATTTGTTAACCTGTATCCATAACACCGACAATGATGTCACTCTCAAACTTCTTTCTACTTTTAGTTTGTGGCAATCTTATAAAATCCCATAATCTTGTTGTATGTAGTCTGCGATTCTGATTCAAGATGATAGATTCCACACCATCCATGCCTTTACAAACATGATAACAACCAACATCATTGCAAAATATTTCATAAACGCCTACATAAGGTTTAGAGATAAGTACCTGATAATTCTCTGGCTTCTGGGTGTGTGACCTTTGCTGTAAAGGCGTTGAAACTTTTTGTATAGCTGTAGACATGTGAGGCCTTTTCATCTAACTCACTATATTGCAACAGACCTATGTTAGTATGTAGTGCTTACAGGTGAAAAAATAGGTGGGTCATGTAACCGGTCAGTAACATTCATTTTTTTATAATCTGTCAGAAATGGGTTGGGGTCAGTAACATTTTTTGTACACCACGGGCAGCAGAAGACCCAAGGATGTCGTCACACTTTAGGAAGCATTTGTCCGTAGTGTCATGTGGAACAAACTCGTAACCAAAAATGAGCTCATTCGGTGAAAAGAAGGGAGGTTATAACAAAGGTTGTTTAAGGGGTTTCTTTATTGATGCAAAGGGGTGTTTGACTTGTAACTTTACACAATGTTTCTCATATATGGCTTTGTGGTATTTCAAGTGTATTAATAGTTAAATAGAGCAAACTACCTAAATCCTCAACATCCAAACAACTCTCTTTAGCCGAACTCCATTTAATGCTTTCAAAAACTGGTTTAGTAACATAATGAAGCTGCAAAAGCACAATAAAACATTTTCTCCGTCAATACATACAATAAGTCTACATTACAAAATACCCAAAAAAATACTAACTTTTACACAGTACAAGTGTATTCAATAAAAAGGGCATGTGATTTGATATTGAATATCTTTTTGTACTGTGTATTCGTTTGAATGAAAATTGATTTATTCTTCAGATGCTGTCTACCATAAGCTACAGTAGAGCCCATTGTCATTGCAGCCACCAACCAACTACATTTGACCAATATCAAAAAGCCTAAGCAATTCTTTCTAAGACATGGGAAATAAGATTGAGAAAATCATTATGTAGATGAGTAGATGTACCTTAGGTATGTGATATATGATTCGGTTTCTTGAGTACCAAACTCAGGTTACAGAAATGCTCCTGCAACATAACTACCTTAGCTCAAAGAAATAGAGATGGTTTATAGTACTATTTAAGATATTTAAGAAATAAAGATGGATGAATTCTTTAAACAATCAACTACCGTTGCATAAAAAGTTAGGAATTAGTTACACGTAGGTTGCATAATGAGTTGAAATATGTTGGTTTGCTTGGTTGTATGAATGATGCAGTTAGTTTTAAACTTTGATGCAGTAGATCCACTTGAATATGAACTGCGATGCAGCAGATCAACTTGAATATGATGCAATGGGAATAACACTTTGATGCGCTAAGATATAACAATAATGATATTTTATAAAAACAAAAATAATGTTGCATTGATGATCAGTATGCTATATTTTTTTACAAATGAATCAGTGTTATGTAAGGAATAATGGCAATTGACATTATGTACAAAATGACTCTACGCCATACTTATCAATAGAAAAAGGAAAAAAAATTGAAACGAATATTCATAGAAAGCTCATTTACGGGTAGATTCTCTCAGCCCAGCTCTTTTCAGAGGATATTGTTGCTTGGGTTTCTTGGTTGCTAGAAATGTCTCGTCAGTCCAAACAATATCGAATATGTTTCTTTTAAAATTTGTCGTATCACATATTGCATGCCCAACCTGTAAAAATAGAGCATTGTGAGCATAAAAATCAACCTATAAATTTACACACATAAAACAACCTATGCTTAGCATATTTCATCCTTATATGCGATAATTGAAAACATACTGCATCTCAGTTCAAATTTGGGTGCATCACACATATATCCAATGATGTGCATAGACAAATGGGTAGAAGTTTCAACCTCTAATGATGTGCATAGACAAAGTTGGATTCTAAACTTGTATTTAATGAATGGATGGATGATTACGAATAATATCTAAAATCTATGACACAATAGGGTGGAAGAAAATACATGTACAGATATGCTAAGCTCCAAAGATAAACATTAACAGAACCGTACCTCTAGCACACAAAGCATCAAAAAGCTGCTTGCGCATGGTTATTATACGGATAGCCATTGCCTTCAATTCAAGAGTGCATTCATTGTATAGGTTTCTACAGGTAGAAGAACAATCATAGATTAAGGAGACCTTACTCAGGCATAAATTTAGATACCTAAATTTTGCATAGCAGGTGAGAAGAATGTTAGACAGTTAGAGGTTGAAATTTTTTATGCCTAAAAAATTGATACTCCGTATTACTCCTTTTCCATCATCAAAGTCGGCTAAGCTACCAGAGCTCCTCCGTAGCATAGATCCAGCCCCAATAATCTTCCCAGCAAAGAGAGAGAGCCCTGTTATCAGTAAATTATTAATCCCCAAAACAAAACCCTCCTAACTGAGTCTCGAAGGTAAAGATAGGGAAGAAACAACACAACAAAGATCGGATGTACATCACCACCACCGAATGGGCCACAGAGTAGGGTGGTGCTAAGTCTAAAGAACTCCGTACTCCTTTTAAGCGTCTCCCCTTCTATTGATCAATTGCTTGCTTTCAATATCTGATAATATCATTTGTTTTCAATTTGCAGTCTCGCATTTACTCCTTTTAAGGATGTTGTTTGCACTGCTGACGGCACCGTTTTGGATATCATGTCAGTACTCTTTTTTATTCTAAACTCTTAATGTGATACCTATAAAAGTTATTTTGGCTGAAGTTATAAGTTATGACCGATAATCTTTGACGAAAAGTTAAGAAACCCTTAACTTTAGTACCTTTTCTGCGATTTGCACTTAGTAAAGTTAGTAACACATCCTAGTGGTATCCCTGTAGAAACATGGATACTTTAGATAGGCTTTCAGATATCGTAACATATAGAGCAATTTCGACATGAACTACAAACCAAAACTTCTGTTAAAATCATATAAACCAAGAAAATTCTTACGTATGTGGAAAAGTGTACAACGTATAACCAACCTTATTGTAAAACCACTCATTCCAAGAAGGTTCTCGACATATAGGGGATATAAGTATCAAACCATTAACTCGTTCACTATACTTTCTTTGCAGAATCACTTTCTTGGTTTGTACACTTTTTTGTACAAACCTACATAACCACTTTTTTGTATATATAGGGGACCATTCTTTGCAGAATCACTTTTTTATACAGAACCTACAGAACCACTCTTGGACCAATAGAAATTTAATATTAATAAATAATTTTATTTAAATAGAAATGATATAATAGTAAAATGCATTTTCATCTTCTTTTTAAATTTTCTTTATTAAAAGACGTTTTTTTAAACCTTATAATTTTCAGAATTAAAAAAATTATATTTTTTTTAGTTTTATATTTTTTTCAGCATACATATTTTTAGAAAAAACTAGTGCATATTTGTTTTTTTAATATTGTTAATTTCATATGTTTTTAGTGCATTTATGTTTTTTAAAATATTTTAAATTTACATTTATTCATTTATTCAGAACCAATTTGGTTTTTTTCAATATACATTTATTCAGAAATTATGGTACATTCTTTAATATTCAAAATTTATAACAAAAAACATAAACATATACATGTAATCTTTAAATTTATAACAAACTAAAAAACATAAATACTATACACAAAATTTGTTATCAAATAAAAAACAATTCAAATACAAATGTATCTTGCTGAATATAAATGCGCACGTCATTCAAAAACATACGTACACTCTTTCAAGAACATACGTGCACTTTCCAAGAACATACGTGCACGCATTCACTTTCTTATCAAACTCATACAACACATGAGTATCCTTCTAAGAAGGTATGTGCATGATGGGCTTTCTCGTCAATTTCACTAGTACACGTGCACACGTCTTTCAAATATAACGTCGCCTTCTTCTGAGTCACACCTATTTAAGATAAAAACAAAAGTAAGCAACTTGCACAATAAAAAATCAACATAAAAACCATAAGTAAAGACTACTGATATTAAATATATAACAATGTCTATAATCTTATCAATCGTTGGTATAGACTTTAAAGGCCAATTTGAAAAGTATATTATGTAAAAACATCTTTATTTTATATTTACACATAGAAGGAAAACAAGTCATTTCACTTATTAGTTTCTTGATAATATCACAAACATATACTTAATATATGTTTTGTTAAACTAGATGACTTATATTCCTCCTTGAACCAACTATGTACAACAACTAAGTGGTTCTGGTATAAATGAAAAAAAATGGTAACAATTCTTTTACAAAGATAGTTGCAATGATGTAACAATTAGCATAACACATATGCACAATTTACATATGTTTCATAACGATTCGCAATCATGGTAGTTAATAACATAAAGACTCAAAACATCACTAACCATCTATCCCTAAAAGAGCATATATGTCAATCTTACATCAGTTAGCCTAACACATTTCAATCTTAAATTAAAACGTCTTCCCAAATCAAATTTTGATGCAACATCTCATTAAATCGATGTTCACGTAACAATGTCAAATGTCAGTAACAGAGACTCAAAACACCACTAAGCAACTATACCAAAAGAGAAAAATGTCAAATTCTTGATTACCTTGCAGATGATGCCGATTAAACATAATCATCAACAATAAAGATAATGGAAGCATCTGTTCAACCCATCTCGAAACCTACTGCATATCATACATAAAACAAATCAATAAGCTCATACATACAAATTAAGATAATTATAATATCGATAAGAAATGAAATGAAAGACATACAACGGGACATCGGCATCAGACTATGGCGGGAGAGGAGAGTCGCGCCGGATGAAAGGCGTGTAGCTTTTCACGATTCAAAACCTGTCGTACTGTCATTCCTATGATTGAGCATAATTATCTATTTTAACATAAGGTCTTGTATGAGTATGAATGTATGATTAAAGCAAAAGAAGCAAAAAACCCTCAAGATAGAGGGAATGAGCTAATTGCTATAATGGAGTTGGTCTAGAATTTGGTTTCTAAAAAAACATGAGATCAATAAATAAAAGGCTACCAGAGTAACAAAATTTTTCATACTCACATCACCATTAACTTCTTGTCCAATAACACTAGCAGCAGCAACAAGAGAGTCCGTTAAGGTTGACTTCCCTGTTAAGAAAAATGCATCAACAAAGGGATCAGATTGATAAATAACTAAGAAAAGAAAAGATAGTAATTTAGTACCGTGGTCAACATGAGCTATAACAAACATGTTACGGATGTTATGTTTATAATTCATGATCCTACGAAGCTCCTCTAATGTTACCACTATTTCTAGCTTTAAGGATCAATGGCAAAAAAAACATAGATGCACCCAACAATATTCCTGCAAAACAAAAGCAATTTAATTGCATGTTAGATAGCATATACATGACGATGACTAATATCATTATTGTAATTCATAAAATTGGTAGAGTACAAGTTGCATATAACAAATCAAAACTTCAAGACATGAATACAACACTCTAATAATGTCATGTACTCTCATTAGTTTTCTTATCAAAATTCCTATAAGCAAAAAAAGCATGTAAGCTTATCAACCACCACCATGGTGGCCTAGCAAGTTCAAACCTTCAACCTTGCTAGGTAAACATCTTGGGCGACCAGGGATAACTCGTGACCCAATCTCACCACCACACCCACATCACAAAACTACCAAAAACACCAATAAACTTATAATCAAACACAAAACCTAAACCTAGTAAATTAACAAAAAAAACAGTATAAATCCTAAATGAACCAAAGAAAATAAACAAAAAACATATTTTTTAATACCCACGAATTCGTTCTTAACAAAACATGTCTTTGGAAACAAGATCTCATATATATCTTTTAATACCCACAAATTTATTCTTAACGACAATGGTGTAAAATATATCATCACACATCATTCGAAATAAACACTCAAACAAACAATTAAACATACCCGAGACCTTCATAGAAGATCTTGAAGCCGAAACCAGAATTAAGAGGGTTTGTGTGGATCTTCATTTTGGGTTTGATTCGGTTCTTGAGTTTTTGTTGGTTCGTGGATCAACGGCGATGCACTCAATTGAGTAGCTAAGAGTTTTCTTATGGAGGCTTAGGAATTAGGAGTAGATAGGATTTAGAAAATTTCACCAGATCCTATTGAAATGGGAGAGATGGTAGTTATGAAAATGAAAATGAAGAATGAGATTTGACATTTTTATTTTTGTGAAATAAAAGTAAAATGCCTATAATGCCCTTAATTTATTTTCTTTATCTAAAATAAGTTATGGATATTTATAAAAATGACATTTTGCATTGATGTGATGTACATCATGCATTAGTATGAGTATAATGACTGGTTCTGTACAAAAAAGTGGTTCTGCAAAGAAAATGCCACTATATATATATATATATATATATATATGAGGATGGTTATTGTAGTGTAGTAGCTTAAAATTGTTGAAATGAGAAGTGATTAAAACCATTAGATCTATTAGTTAACATGTGATTTAATTAATAGTAGATACATGGTATTAAATATTATACATAAAAATGGATATATAACCACTAAAAAGGTTGTTACGTAACCATTTATAGGTGATACGTATGATACATAATTTTGCTTCAAAAAAGACTATTAATTAAAATGAATATTTTATTCTCAAATTCATTGATACACTATTACAAGTTACATCCAAGTTAACAAGCAGTTGTTAAACTATGATAAACAACTGATACACAAAAACTGGTAATATGAAAAACCACAAACCAACTGCTCGTACACGAGCGAAAACCTCCAACAACTCGTACACGAACCAATAAATCGTACACGAACAAAAACCTATTGATTAAATGTGACATTTTTACAATTTCTATTGCTTTTCACTTTAACAACTTTAAGCACCTACACCATTTTAACTAAATTCATATATATATATATATATATATATATATATATGTATATATGTATACATGTATATAAATGTATACATGTATACATGTATATATATATACATGTATATATATATATACATGTATAGAGATGGGATCATGAGAAAACACAGTTGCCTTACGTTAACTTGCCTCCTCTTTAATCTCTACAGAGTATGCCGTAACAAATTTTTTGGATTCCACTATTATACAATCAAACTTTGTAACAATTCAGTAGTAGATGCCCTAATCACACTAAAAGATGCCCTATCATAAACAATAATCGATAAACTGATTCTGATTACACGCTTACCCTAATCTCATACAAATAAATACTCTACAACGTACAATAATAATTGCCCTAATGCTCATACAATTTGGGATGCAGCAATCGAAACAAACAGTTGCCCAATTATAACATTATGCGCTCTTATCATCACTAATGAGAAGCTCTACTTTAACTATATTCGTTGATGCAACATACACACATGATGAACTAATGGTATCATACAAAGTGGTATTGCACTATACAAAACAAATATGACTGCGATAACTTTAATGTGCTCTTATCATACTATCGAGATGGAGTAAAAAATATTTTGGTATTGCCACTAATTATTTCAAACAAACATTGTAACAATTCGTTTGATGCCCTAATCACACTAATAGATGCCTTTTATATAACAATAATGATAAACTAATTTGATTCGATGGAAAACCGCTAACATTCAAAATACATATCCTAAACGTACACAATGATACCCTAATGTTCATACAAATGGATGCACTAAACAAAACAAACAGATGCCCTATCTTAACATGATGCTCTTATCATACTAAGAGATGCCTTAACACATAGTTTGGATGCAACATACACAATGATGCCCTAATGTTCATACAAATAGATGCACTAAACAACAGGAGAACTTATGCCCGACTTAACATGATGCTCTTATCATATTAAGAGATGACGTAACACATATTTTGGATGCACTATTTATACATACAAACGTTGTAACAATTAGTGTAGTGCCCTAATCGTAATAACAGATTCACTTATCATAACAATAATTGATAACTGATTATGATTACACGTTACCCTTAACTAAAGACTAAATAGTTGCCCTAAATCGTATCACTCAATGATTGCCCATAATGTTCATACAAATAGAGCACTAAACAAAAACAAAACGTATTGCCATAATCATTAACAATGATGCTATTATCATATAGGATGCGTAATACATATTTTTGATTTTCTACTCATTATACAGACAAAAACGTTTTTGTATGGCTGTTAACAAATTCGTGTGTTGCCATAATCATACTACAGATTGCCCCTTATCCATAACAATAGTCGATAAACTCATTATGATTACATCATTACCCACAAACTTACATATAGATGCCCTATATGTTCACATAAAAATGGTGACACTGAACAAAAAAATAGAACAAGATTCTCCCTGACTTACAACACATGATGCTTTATCATACTAAGAGATGTCATGTTGTTAGTGTATAGCTCATATTCAAGTCTCGGTTCCCCGTGCAAATATTTAGATGCCCACTCTAATTATACAAAAACAAACGTTTTGGAACAATCGTTTGATGCACCTAATCACTCTACTAAAGATGCCCATATCATAACAATAATCGATAACTGACTCTGATTACACGTTACCCCCAAAACATACAAATAAATGCCCTAAATGTACACAATGATGCCCTAATGTTCATACAAATGGATGCACTAAAACAAAAACAAACTAGGATTGTCCTATCTTAACATGATGCTTTATCATACTAAGAGATGTTCTTTAAACACATAGTTGGATGCAACATAGACAAATGAGTTTAATGTTCATACAAATGGACGCACTAAACAAAACAGACAGATGAACTATCTTAACATGATGCTCTTATCATACTAAGAGATGTCTTAACACATATTTTGGATGCAACATACACAAAGATGCCCTAATGTTCATACAAATGGATGCACTAAACAAAACAAACAGATGCTTTATCTTAACATGATGCTCTTACCATACTAAGAGATGACGTAACACATATTTTTGAATCGCGCAACATACACAATTGTATGCCCTATTTTTCACAAAAAATGGATGCTCCACTAAAACAAAATAAATAGATGCCCTACTTAACATGATGCTCTTATCATACTGATAGAGATTGCCGTCTCGTAACCATATTTCAGATGTAATAATTATACAAACAAACATTGTAACAATTCGTTATGTAGTACCCTTAATGCGCATACTAGAACAAATACCCTTAGGTCGCTGAGATGAACATAATGCGTATATGGATTGTGACGTTTACACGTGTTACCCATAAACCTACAATAGATGTCGACTAAACATATACAGTGATTCTGCCTAATGTTCATACAAAATGGTTGCACTGCAAGACAAAATGTGTGTTTCTGCCCTAGAGACACTTTAACAGTGGTGATGACGCGTCACGCGCTCTCATACTAAGAGATGTATGTAACAATATTTTGGATACATAATTTTTTGCTCAAACAAACGGTTGTCTCACAATTCGTGTGATGCAGTTAATCACACTCACGCACGAGTGCTGTATATCATAACAATAATCGATAACTAGATTCTGAGATTATGTGTGTTACCGCCTAAAACAGATAAATAAATGCCTCTAATGTTCATAGTCAACTGGATGCGCACTAATATGCGCTATACAAGAGATTGGATTGTGCACTAAAGAAACAAACAGATTCCCTATCTTAACATTGATGCTGGCCCCCCATTCACATCATACTATGAGATGCCCTTAACACATATGTTGGATGCAAATACAAATGATGACCTCAATGTTCATACAACATTGGGATCGCGACACACTAGTGTGTGTGGTGTAAACAGAAGTCGCATGTGTGTGTGTGTGTGTGTGTGACAGAGACTTATTATACTAATGAGATGTCACGCGTCTCCACAGAATTCTTATTTTTTTTCACGTAATATTGTCGGCATTTAAGATGGGTCTCACCTCTTTAGATCTAAGGATTTAGTCTGTGGATAAAACAACACAATGATGGCCCTAATTGTTATTACAAATAGATGCACTAAACAAAACAAACAAACATACACAATGATGCCCTAATGTTCATACAAATGGATGCACTAAACAAAACAAACAGATTTCATAACTTAACATGATGCTCTTATCTTACTAAGAGATGCCGTAACACATATTTTGGATGCACTAACTATACATACAAATGTTGTAACAATTCGTGTGATGCCCTAATCATACTAACAGATGCCCTTATCATAACAATAGTCGATAACTGATTATGATTACACATTACCCTAAACATACAAATAGATGCCCTAAACATACACAATGATGCCCTAATGTTCATACAAATGGATGCACTAAACAAAATGAACAGATGCCCTAACTTAACATGATGCTCTTATCATACTAAGAGATGTCGTAACAAATATTTTGGATGCACTAATTATACAAAACAAACGTTGTAACAATTCGTTTGATGCCCTAATCACACTAACAGATGCCCATATCATAACAATAATCGATAACTGACTCTGATTACACGTTACCCCTAAAACATACAAATACATGCCCTAAACGTACACAATGATGCCCTAATGTTCATACAAATGGACGCACTAAACAAAACAAACAGATGCACTATCTTAACATGATGCTCTTATCATACTAAGAGATGTCTTAACACATATTTTGGATGAAACATACACAATGATGCCCTAATGTTCATACAAATGGATGCACTAAACAAAACAAACAGATTCCATAACTTAACATGATGCTCTTATCATACTAAGAGATGCCGTAATACATATTTTAAAAAAAGTTCGAATTTTTTTTTCAAATTTTCAAAAAAATCGATTTTTTTGAAAATTTTCGAACTTTTTTTTCAAATTTTCGAACTTTTTTTCAAATTTTCAAACTTTTTTTCAAATTTTCGAACTTTTTTTCATATTTTCGAACTTTTTTTTCAAATTTTCGAACTTTTTTTCAAATTTTCGAATTTTTTTCAAATTTTTGAACTTTTTTTCAAATTTTCGAACTTTGTTTTCAAATTTTCAAACCTTTTTTCAAATTTCTGAATTTTTTTTCAAATACTCGAACTTTTTTTTTCAAAATTTCAAACTTTTTTTTCACATTTCCGAACTTTTTTTTCAAAATTTCTAACTATATTTTCAAATTTTCAAACTTTTTTTCATATTTTTGAACTTTTTTTTCAAATTTTCGAACTTTTTTCAAATACTCGATTTTTTTTCAAATTTTCGAACTTTTTTTCAATTTTTCAAACTTTTTTTTCAAAATGTCTAATTTTTTTTTTCAAAATTTTAAAGTTTTTTTCAAATTTTCGAATTTTTTTCTAATTTTCGAATTTTTTTTCAAATTTTCGAACTATTTTTCAAATTTTCCATTTTTTTTTCAATTTTTCGAAAAAAATATCGATTTTTTTTTGAATTATTTTTCAAGTTTTCCTACTTTTTTTCAAATTTTCAAAAAAAATATCGACATTTTGAACCTTTTCAAATTTTTAAAAAGATCGATTTTTTTCTGAAAAAAAGAATTTTCGTATTTTTTTTCAAAATTTCGATTTGAAAAATATCGATTTTTTATAAGTTTCGAATTTTTTTCATATTTTTGAACTTGTTTTTCAAAATTTCAAATTTTTTTTCATATTTTTGAACTTGTTTTTCAAATTTTGAACTTTTTTCAAAATTTCAATTTGAAAAATATCGATTTTTTAAAAAAGTTTCGAACTTTTTGTTAAAATTTTCAAACTTTTTTTTTATATTTTCGAACTTGTTTTCCATTTTTCGAACTTTTTTTTTCAAATTTTCGATTATTTTTTTTAAATTTTCGAACTTTTTTTCAAAATTTCAAACATTTTTTTCGAACTTTCAAAAATATCGATTTTTTTAAAAAAAAATTACAAAAAAAGAAAAATTTCGAATTTTTTTTTTCGAAGAAAATATTTTTTGAAAAAAAAATTGATTTTTTTTAATATTTAAAAAATATGTATTAAATTATATAATTACGGGATTAAAACTAGTATCTCATCACAAGAAAATAATATATAGGCCATATAAAGATACAAAACCACAATTATAACGCAACAGCTTGTAGGGTATGTTTGGTATCAAGCGTTTGAGAGCGTTTTGGAGCAACTAGCGACAAGCGGCTAGCGGTTTAAATATAATGCTTGTTTGGCAACGAGCAACTAGCGGTTGAATTTTGTGGAACCGCTCCTATCCAAAACGCTTCATCAAGAAGCATTTAGATCTAGCCGCTAGCGTTTGGCTCTCAAATGACATATATGCCCCCCTTTAATTATTTAAATAATTTTTATGTTAATGTGTATGTGTCTTTATTAGTCATTTAACATTTATAATTACCGCTACAACTACGTTACCAAACACTTTTATTTAACAAACAGCTACTGCTAACTGCTGCTGCTTACTGCTACTGCTTGCTGCTTACTGCTACTGCTTTCCGCTACTGCTACTGCTACGTTTCGCCAAACACAACCGTAGTAAATGATGTGCTATTCTCTATATTATCCAACAATATCGTTAATAATATTTACAGAATGTAGATAGTGTGAAATGATTATCATGTATACCTTAAGACGTATGTTTGTGTATTTTTGGCTACTGCCTACTGAAGGTGGTCAATCTCGATATGTCTCTACGAATTAATTCTGTTTCAATGCTATCACGTGAATAAACCATTTTTATGATTTATAATCATGTACTCAACCTATTGGAATTCCAACTTATGCTAAACATTAATGAGATCATTTGCAGAAGTCACATGATTTTTCTTTCTTTCTTCAAGTTCGTATTACTATTATTTTTGGCTAGCATACAAAATGAAATATGACTAACATACATCATCTAATTTTAAGGTTACATTGATGATAAATATAGTTGCCATAATTTTCTCAGGTGTTAGAATTGGGCATCATCGTACATTCGGTAATAATAGGATTATCTTTGGGCGCTTCGGAAAGTCCTAAAACCATAAAACCACTCGTCATTGCATTGACCTTCCACCAATTCTTTGAAGGAATAGGGCTCGGAGGATGTATTTTTCAGGTATGGACTTCATTAGTTATCGGTGTTCTTTTTTTAACGCCACGACATATCACTGTATCACTAGAAAGACGCTAGCCACAAAGTTTTCTTCCTCTATTTGCAATCTTGCATTCAATGATTTATTTTTTTTTCTTCTAAAAATTTATGTCAGAAAAAATTTGACCTATGAGACTAACTCCCAAGAAGCCAAAAGTTAAATATAGACCCAACATTTGTCATAGACCTAATGAATCAATCATAGCCACTCATTTTTTCATCAAAAATAAAAAAACTCACTTTCCACCTCTTTTTAAAAAATTAAATATCTCACACAAAGCCGTTGATTCGTTGCTGGTATGTAATTCTTAGTGCTGGCCATGTATTGAAATTACATGTAATGTGGCGTTATTTTCAGGTTGGTGCTTCCTTAGTCTAAAGGCAGGTAAGCAGTTTACCTACGCAGGCCTAAAACCCTTTAATTGTATAGAGTGTTTTCTTGAATACGAGTATTGGTAAGTTTGACATTTGATAACCTACTTTGAACTTCATTTGATGGCCATAGCCTGTTTTTTAAATAATGATGGAACATGGAGTTTAAAAAACAGTTAACCTCTAAGAATTACGCTTGGTTTCTTGATATGTATTGCTAGCTGGTAAGGTGTTACGTTGTGTTGTAAATCAAATAGAAGTATGTGAATAGGCTTCGTATAAAGAAAAAGTAGCAATAGCACATGTGGTCCAAATGAACAAACAACACTGATCTTACTGCAAAAGCGTTAGAAAAATAGGTTGGTTGGCTACTATGTCAAAAATGGATCCAACTTAAGATTTGTAGTTGAAAGAAGTATAGTTCATAAACGGTCACAGGAATACCAACTAGGCTGGGTATATAAGAGCCGAAAAGGCTAAACTCTTCCAAATAACGTAGCTGGTATCCCTCTCCAATCTAAACACTCTCCAATCTAAACACTATCTCCTGCATTAAATTTCACAACACCTAATTCTCTCATTCCTAAAAAAAAGCTTCAAGTAAACTAAACTAATTTAGTTAAAAAAGTTGTAACCTTTTGATTACTTGGTTGACCTATGCTATATTACGTATTCCTTTATATTATAAACCCAGTTGCAATTTATTTAGCTAAACTTATTACGATATCTAATATGGGTAGTGTTGTTGCAAAGTAATGGGGGGTAGGGGAAAAAAAGGAAAAAACAGTACTACATGCTTCATTTCCTGCTATTTCTTAATGTTGCCCCGCCGCAACGCGCGGGTAATATTCCAGCTCGTTCATACTTAAGCTACAAAGTGTCCCCTTAGAAAGGTCCAGTAATTAGGCAATCATATTTGTATTAACTTTGGGGGATTTAGATAGTAATGCCTCGTTGATGGTATAATTGACCTCGACACATGTGGTATTAAACTGAAAAAAAGGAGGCCGACAGTGTTGTACTGTTATTGCAACTTAATTTTATTACCAATAATCTAAGACGACACTAACACACAAGAATAAATCTGTGCACACGCTATATTCCTTGTAATGACAGCCAAGTACCAGTTATATAACAAGACTTGCAGAATGATAGTGTAAGGAACAGAAGTAACTGTGATAGCCCCCCATTCTTATTATAAATCGCGTGCCTTCGTAAACGATTTATTTTATCCCATTTGCTCGTCAAATCATTCAGTTTGAAAACCTCAATGGATTCTCCAAAATGGGCCACAACTACAATTAAAAAACGTTGACCACATTTAGTTAGGAAACACTCATTAAGATCTGCAACAACTTTTCCGGGCTTTGGCTAGCTACATCTTTCTTCCAAGAGAAATCTTCTTGAGCCACGTTTTTGAAAACATGAAGTTCTCCGTCTGAAGTTCTCCGTCGTCACCCAAAGCATAAAGATCTCGGGCACACAATGTTGGAAAATAAAAGTGAAGGTCATCATCATAACAATCCAGACTAATCAAACGCCAGGATTGTTCTCTATGTACAAAGTGGATGTTAATACCAACAACCCTACAATCGGGGAAAAAGGTGGTGCTGAGAAGCATAAGCTATAGAAAATAATATCCGACCCTGGAAGATCATGGACCTCATTTTTGAAGGGGTTACAAAACTCCAAGCCGTACTCAGTGTAAAACAGCAACCAACCGTACCCATAATAACATATTTCAGTATCACCGATTGTACCAGGTAGTTTTTTCATAAAGTACTTGTAACCGAACAAAGGATCTTCAAATGTGACAATGCCTCGTTTTTTGTCTACCACCATTAGCCACGGCGAAAGTAGGAATAATTCTCCAATCTCTTTAATGTTGCTTCACCTCTCCATTGTAAAACAGGCGCTGCTAAATGACAACGTTTGCATGTAGCACAGAAGTTCAAGTATTCCAAGCCAATACAAAACTCCATAATCATCTCCAAATCACCGAGTGGAAGATCAAGAAGTTGCAATTCATTATGTTCAACATCATCATCACTAATTTGTCTCACTACAATTTCACAGTCCTGGTCCTCTACTTCTTGTTTAGCTTTAGCATAATCAGCTGCTAACCTACAAAAGATAAGTTTTTCTAAGATGGCAGAATGAGTGGCATATAAAAAGTTAAAGAACGAGTGGTAAAAGGTGTTGGAAAACATATTCCATTAATCTTTGTTAAAAGAATAGCAGCCTCATTATTAGGGCTGCAAGTCGACACGAAGAAGACAGCATGCATTTAACAGGCCCTGAACTCGTTTTATAAGGCCTGTATTATTATTGTTTCTGTTGGCCTTCTAGGCCCAGACCCAAATACTAGAAAGATACGATTATTAGTTTATTTAGTTTCTAGGGTTATAACATTTACTTTTATTGAAACGGTGTATACCTTCATCAACACACCGATTCATTCACTATATATAGATTAGGAATTCTGTAATCAAACCATCCCTTCAGTTTATATAATATCAGATTCATTACAAGGGATCAAACCCCAACAATCTTCCTTGTTTCCTGTTATTTAATTCTTGAATGGTGTTATTGTCATGATGCTTGTTTGATCATTATTCGATCCTGGAAATAACCCATCAGACCTGTGCAACAAAAGGAATACTCCGTACCTGCATTCCCACACTGAAACGTGGCTAGTTGGTAGCATCAGAGAAGGAAACATAGAACACAGCAAGATTGTTCCATCACTCAGATTGTAAGAGGATATTATTTTCCCCGTTTTGCTACGGATGTGTATTTTACCCCAGACTCAGAGGCAACTGCAGGACTATAAGCCACGGAGTTATCACGTGCAAGATCCACGAAAAAATTAGCATCTTTTAGGTCTTCCATTTGTTCCCATATTTCACTACTCATATCTAGTATATCGTTAAACTTTTCCTCCTCCATTTCTTCAGGCGTCTTACCAGTTAAGTCCAGCCTTTTGAGGCCTTCCAATTTTGCTCAGTCTATACTCGTCATATATACTTTATGTAAAAACACAGTAGAAAACGCTGTATCTGTTTCCAAATAAAAATTTAGACCTATTATAACGCAGAACAATTCTGTATTAGACCCTCTCAGAAAAAACTTTCTTTTACTACCCCGGTGGGATGGAGGATCAGGGCGTCCAGCAAACAGCATGAGTTTGATTACAACTTCTCCATCCTTAGCGTAAGACATCAAAGTTAGGTTTATCTGTTCTCGTTAGCAGTATAATTGATTTGGGATCATCAGGCTGTAATGACAAACAACATTCTTTGATAGATGTGGAATCCCCGTCTTTGAGAATCAAGGGAGAGGAAGACGCATGATCTTAGAAGTAACGGGGTTCTAAAGAGACCACATGTTTTCGTTGGAAAGAATCAACCAACCATGAAAAGTCCCATCGGATACCGTTTTCTCAAGCAACTCAGGATTCCGGCAATGATAAAAACAACGGGTTCTTGTATGTTGTAGAAAACTGGTCCTTTTTGTGCCTTCTTGATCATCTTCGGGGCTCTTAGCAACGAACCATTGATATTTTGCCGATAGGGCGGGAAGTCGATCATACACTGGACCACAAGAAACCTGCTTCTGCTCCTTCATAAAAAAAATTTAGCATGTGTTAGACCAAAACGGAATAGAGTACGTACTCTACATGCATGGAAGCTAAAAAAGACTTAGGATTTTTATTCATAAAAACTAAAATAAAAAAAAAGACATGATTTTTATAAACCTCAAACAATTAAGAAAACATATACGACATGATTTTTATATTCAGAAGTCGTTTCGTGAGATTTTGTTATTATTATCGAACAAATAAGATATTATGTAGACAAGAATTCCAAATCCTAGATCGACTAAAATTGTAGTTTCCTAATTCTTAAATTGTAGAGTGATTGGTTAGTTTTTGTGGTGTGTACAGTTTGTATATTATTGTTAAAATATAGTCCTAGTAACTCCTAGAAACAAATCTTAAAAGGACTCATTTTGTCTATTAGCAAGATAGAGATCATTTCTTTAGATCTCTTGGGTTTGATATTCTGCTATTGTTGTTGATCTTGAATCTGTTGTACTGATTTTAATAATATTTAAATGGTGTCAGAGCAAAGTCATCTTCTTGCTCTCGGTTGGTTTTTTTAAAAATTAGGGTTTTATAAATTTTAGGGATTTCTTGTGTTTTTAAACGATTTTGGTCAATTAAGTGTGTTAACTGATAGATCTAGTGTTGTTTCTTTTATCTCAATTTTTTTTTACAAAGTCTCCAATTTTTGAAAAATTAGGGTTTGATAATTTTTTGGTCTTTTGTTCTTAAAAGGCTTCTGGTGATCGATTAACTGTTGTAAATTGGTTTGATTGTGTTTTTACTGGGTTCTTGGAAGGTTTTGAAGAAACCCTAATTTTTTTGTCAAATTAGGGTTTGGTTGATTTGATTTGGTTTTTGACTAAGTGAATGAGATGATTACAGGAGTGATTTATGTTGCTTATTGTTGTTTTAAGCTCTCTGTAACACCTCTCACACTCTATTTTTTTATTTTTTTATTAGATTGTTAGAGGATAGGTAGAGACACTATTAAAAAGTTTATGGTTGTTTGAGGGGTTTTTTTTTTGTTTTGTTGTGGGCTCTATGTAACACCTCCCACACTGCACTATTGAGAAGTTTGTGGTTGTTTGAGGGTTTTTTTTGTTTGTTTTTTTATTTCAGACCTTGACCTACCACCTTTAGTGGCAAAGAAGCATGTGAACTACTTATTCTGTCATTATTTTCGTTCTTATAATTGTTTTCTTTTGATTATCATAATGTTTGTGCATGGGATGAATATGAACTTGATGATAATGTCACTTTAATTAGTAAATTGGATGTTAGTCATCCATTACACTTACACCATAATGACCTTTTACTCTTACTGTTGTTTCTATCAAATTAAAATTACTTTTAACTTACAATATAAAATTAACTCTTTATCTCAAAATATGACTCCTGTTGCTGAATACTTTAATAAGTTAAGTACTATGTGAATACAATTTGATGCGTTCAGCTACGCTACCTAGGTGTACATGTCATGCTGCTATAGACTTTAAAAAACATAATCAACTTATGAAATTAATGCAGTTTTTGATGGGATTAGATGATTCTTATATACAATTGAGAAGTAATATTTTTGTTAGAGAGCCTTTGCCTGATGCTAAGGGTGCATATGCTTTTATTTCTAGTGAGGAGTCTCATAGAGCTGTTGTCACTAGTTAGGGGCTTAAACCTGTCAGAGGTCTCAGTCCTTTGTGTTTAACTACAGTGTCAATAATAGGGTGCTAATTGGGGGGGGGAGGGAGGGGTGTAGTGGGGGGAGGGTCTTAAAGGTCCTAAACCTTTGGTAATTTATTTAGACCTAATAATGTGCCCACACCTAATAATCATGGGAAAAAGAGCTACTGGTGGACCTACATTGGTTTGTGAGCATTGTAAGTTTAATGGCTACTAGGCGTTTTAAGTTGATTGGGTATCATGCTGATTTTAGGATAAGGAACCATTAATTCTATTAATAATTAAAATGCTCAAAACTTTAATAGAATATTTATGAATATCAATAATTATGTTGGCTCTAACTTCACCTCTCTCTTTGATAAACAGATTTCAAAACTTATTTCTTTGAGTAAGGAAACCTATGTTAATGATAATGGAAAAGGGGTACATGCTAGTATAGCAGGTATTGTTTTCAATAATAACAATTTTTTCAATCAAAATTTTGATAAATTCTTTTGTTCTAACAGTAATGGCCCCAGGGTCCTGGTCCTTGAACCCCATCATGGCCTGGCATTATTTTTAATTCTGGAGCTAATCAACACTTAACATATATTGTTAAGGACTTAGTTAATGTTATTGACATTTTTTATCTTAAGATAAAAGTTTCTCATCCTAATAGATTAAAGTTTATATTACTAAGGTTAGAAATTTGGTCTTAACTCTATATGATGTTTTGGTTGTTCCAGAATATTGTGTCACTCGTGTTTATGTTCATGCCAAAAGTTCAATATAGACCCACATTTGTCATAGACCCAATGAACCAATCATAACCACTCATTTTTTCATCAAAAAATAAAAAAACTTCACTTCAACCTCTTTTTTAAAAATTAAATATCTCATACACCGTTAATCGTTACGCAAAACAAAACATACCACGGCGACGAGAGTTTAAATTAACTTTTATATAGGGGCGACACTATGTACTTTTCGACGAATTTTTTTTATGATTTTATGAAGTAATATACGATTTTATAAAATCATATATGATTTATGAAATCATATATGATTTTATGAAATCATATATGATTTCCGTTTATACGAATCATATATTATATCGACATGACGAATTCATATATGAAATTCGCGAATTCGAGGACTGAAACAAAATTGAAAAAATGTGTCGGAAATTCACAAATCATATAATGAATTTTATGAAATCAATATATGAGTTTTTATAAATCATAATGATGCCCGTTTACGAATCATATATTGATTCGTTATACGAATCATATATGATTTTCCGCATTCGATGACTGAAAACAAAAATCGAAAAAAAGTTTACTCGAAAGTACTATCGTTTCACCCGTGTACTGAAAGATAAAAAAATACTCGTCGCGATGTTGTATTTTTTTGTCGTGTGAACATTTACCGTTTGTAATGATATTTTATTTAAAAAAACGTGAAAAATGGGTTTTTTTTTATTTTGATATAAAAACTGATGCTTAGGATTGGTTCAATTGGGTCTATGACAAATGTAGGGTCCTATATTGATCTTAAAATCGGTATGTTCATAATGTGCTAGAGATAGCAAGTTTATTGTGGCCTTTGATGAGTCAAAATGTTTTGTGATGTCTCGGGATTTGATGGATGTGAAAGTTATGAGGATTGGTAAACAAGTTGGTGATTTATATTACTTTGATAGGATTCAAGGTACTCATTCTAAAAACATGTAACGCCCGTATTAGACTGAATTTTTTTAACAACATAGAAAGCCCGATATCGACTCTTGAGACGGCATTCTGAGGAACATCATTTTAAAATTCTATAAGATTCTGGTTCTGGAATTATTTTAATATAGTAGAGTCAAAAATCTTTCTGACATATGTGGCACGACTTCTAACATGCCACGGTTTATTTTATACACAATAAACAAAAACGACTAAAATCGGAAAAGCCCCTGGTGGTCAGTGGCCGCGTTAATGGCGCTGGCCGCTGCGTGAGAACACCCGCCAACCCTGTGGCCGGCGGTTGGGTTTTGGTCGGTGGCTGGGTCAGTTCCTGCATTTTACATATTTTTTTCTTTTTTTAGTAACCATGGTTTCCGCTCTTTAGGCTGACTAATCCACGAGGTTTGAACCCACCCCACACATACTCAAACCAAGTAAAGCTCTCCCTTTTCAGGAGTTTGGCGTGGCCACTTAAGAGTTGTTTGCACCTAGCAGGAATTGAAATTGAGACCTCACACCTTTTTTGTGTGACACTTGCAAGTGCTTTTACCACTAGGCCACCTCCAGGTGGTTAATAATAACATTCTAAACATTACATTTTACTTCTTTAAAATCTTTTTTCGAATAACATACTTGCCCTTATCGAAATGACATGAAACTTTGCAAAACTACTACATATACATTGATAAGCTTATCTGAAAACTTTACAAGCTTTAAACAAGTGCGGAAACGTGTTTTTGGAGTGGTGCCAAACACTCCTTCCGAAACTAGATTGAACACCATAATGGCACAAAACTTGATACATACACATTAGACACTAAAATTTAAACTTGACATAGTTCAAATGTAATATAACTTGCTGGAAACTTCAGGGCGTTAACAAGCTACTATCAAAGTGCAAGAATGAGTCACTCGTCACCTAGATGTGCAAGCAAAACTGCATCTCCTAAAATAGCACCTCGATTGTTTCTTTCACGCACCTACATGGACATGGGAACTAAAAACGATAAGTCTATGAGACTTAGTGAGTAAACTGAGCAAAATTAGATAACTACTAGCAAAAGTATGCATCTTCTAAATGCCAACCCATCCATTAGCTAAATGGGTCGAATCATATACCTCTTTACACTTATGCTATAATCCTACTTAAGAAACTACGATCCAACTTTTAATTGGATTCTAACAATGAGACAATATCTAATCCTCATGAAATACGGGCATAGTGTGTTAACCCGCCCATTGCCTAAATAGGTAAAAACAGGTAATTATCCATATAGTACAAATATGAACTAACATAACATCAATTCTAATTTCTAGATGGATTCCCAACTTGAAGATCATATCGAATCATCATGGGTAACTATGCTAAAAATTCATAACCCACCCATTATCTAAATGGGTCAAGAGGGTAATTTACACACTACTACAATAAGCTATTAATCACGTCTAATTCAATTTCGAATTTGAGTTTTAACTAACGATGATGTATAGTCATTTTATAACTAACTAAACGATGTATAATCGTTACACATTTCATTGTGATATCTAATAAGGTCACCCACATAGGATGCTTGGTGCCTAAAATGCACAATCCCAAAAAGGGATACTATAGCGTTTATAATACGCTAACTTCTTGTCATCCACCAAGGATGTTATGGTACCAATATTGCATAATCCATCAAGGATTTTAAGTTCCTAAACGTGCTATCCTCGAAGTATACAAAGGCGTTTATTACGCCATTTCCAAGTCATCCACGAAGGATGTTATTCTATAAGCATGACTATTTTCGGCTATATCCAAATACATAAATATGATTGTTATCGACTATATCTGATTCGTGAGCTAATCGTGAGAATATCGGCTATATCCGATTTATATACAAACATGGTTCGACTATATCCGAAGCTACATATAAACAAACTAAAATCATGTTTTAAACTATTAAAACATGAACTAAAACTCTTACTCACCTCTATCATTTGGTTTAGGCTTTCGCTTGCTTTTCGCGAGCACCTAAACATATATCATAGCATACTAACCCTTTAATAAATTCTACTAATCGTATAATTCATAAATTAACTAATCATGGCTATATGGGGTTTCTTATAGCCTTTAGCCAAACACTCCTATTTTTAAGCTAGTTTTACATAAACTTAACATAATTTCCACTAATCATTAAACCATAATTTTTAACATATAGATTCATCACAAACCATTCATTGAATGATTCCAATATCATATCTAATGATGAATTCAAGGCTAGGGTTTATAAAACCTTTAATTCACATAACCCAAAATTGACATAAAACTCTTCTAAATTCATAATTCTAACATGAATTTACCTTGAATGGAATAAGGTTATTGAAACTTGAATATCTCTAATTCACCAGGACTTAACCTTGAAGAACACTAAACCTTTGCACTTGAATCTTGAAACCCTTATAACTAATCTTGATAATAAAAGTCTAATAATGTTTTCCCTTCTTTTCTTCTTAGAGTGCCACGTCCCATGACACATACATATGTACGTGTATGTATTTTGTAGATTCTAAGTTTCTTACTTTCTTCATCACAAGGAAAATACATAAGGCTGATCAAGTAAGTTTCATAATTTGTCAAGGTTAGTCCCTGTTATTAATTCTTTTGCACCGTTAGTCCTTTTCTATTAACTATTTGTACTAATGATCCTTATATCTTATAAAAACTAAACAAAATGACTTTTCTAAATATTCTAAAATCAATAAGATATAATTATGACTAATTAGTGAGAATTAGGATGTTACAAAACAATAAAGTTTGTTCTAATTCCTCTAAAAATATTTAGCATTGCAGACTTGGTCATCCCTCTGAGCAAGTCTTGTATGTTTTAAAAAATGAAATTGTTTTTGAAAACAATAATGATTTACATCCTTGTGAGATTTGTTAAAAATCTAAACAAAATAGAGAGTCATTTCCTTTCAGTAAGCACAAGTCTAAAATTCTTGCTGAACTTGTGCATCTAGACTTTTGGGGGCCTTACAGGCTGGTGAGTAAGGAAGGTTATAGGTATTTTTTTTACTATTGTTGAGGACTTTATACTTGTTAAGAACTAAAGATGAAGTATTTGATTGTACATGTGTCTTTTTTAATCTAATTAAGAATCTGTTTAAGAAAACTGTCAAGACTTTTAGAAGTGATAATAGGATTCTGGAAAGGAAACATAAGCACGTGCATAATGTTGCCAAATCCATTTTGTTTCAGGAGGAATTCCTTTGAACTTATGGTCTGAATGTATTCTTACTGCATGTTATTTGGTTAACAAGGTGCCTAGTTCTGTGCTAAAAGGAAAATCTCTTTATCATCTTGTCTTTAATAAATTACCTTCTTAAATCAATTAAGGGTTTTGGGTGTCTCTGTTTGGCTGCTATACTTAATAATCATGATAAGTTTAGCAGGAGGGTAGAAAAATGCGTTCTGATTGGATATTCTTCTTTTTAAAAAGGGTATAAGCTGTTTAGTATTGAGAGGAAACAATTTTGTATTTTCCAGAGATGTTAAGTTTTTTAAAAAAGTGTTTCCTTTGAAGATTAAATCTAGTTCTGAGGTCAACAAAAGCAATCAAGATCTGGATCATATAAACTTCTATGATGAAATTGTATATGAAGATCCTGACACACCCTATGATGACCTAATCTAAATGCTCATCTTCACAATGAGGGTAGCAACTCTTCTAACCCTCACATTCTCGCTATTGACCTTATTGAGGATGATTTGGGGCATTCTTAAGGTTTCAATGGTTTTGCTAGTGAGAATGAGAGGGCTTCAACTTCTGAGAATGATTATGTAATGTTTAAGGGTGATGTTGTAGACATTCATGACATAAAACATATTCAAAATGTTATTAATCAACATGTGAGAAGCTCTGAAAGATCTTCTGTTTTTTCCAAACAAATATACTGAGTATGTTATTGATTTCATAGTTATATATGGTTTTGAAAGATATGTTGGTAATGCAAATTTTAACTCTAAGAATTATTGTTTTACAACTGAGTTAAATAAGGCTTTTGAACAAAAAAACGTATTGGCAAGCATGTAAGGAGCATCACTGGATCGAGGCAATGAATAAGGAAATGACTGCTCTTTATGATAATGATACTTGGGATATTATGGATTTACTGAGTGATAGACAAGCTATTGGTAGTAAATAGGTTTTCAAGATCAAATACAAGTCTAATGGTGAGATAGAAAGGTATACAGCCAGACTTGCGGCTAAAGGGTTTAATCAGAAAGAAGTTAGATTTTGATGAGACTTTTTTACATGTTGTGAAAATTTTTACTGCCAGATGTCTTTATTAATCTTGATGTTCAAAAAAAATTAGCCTTTATATCAACTTGACATTAATAATGCCTTTTTATATGGTGATATTGTTGAAACCATTTATATGTCTTTGCCTGATGGTTACTTTAGTCCGGGGATAAAAGGGTTTGTAGGCTTAAAAAGTCTTTGCATGGCATAAAGCAGACACCTAGATAGTGGAATGCTAAGTTATCTCAAGCTTTAGTTTAACATTGTTTTAGTCAAAGTAAAAGTGATTATTCCTTGTTTACTAAAACCAATAATAATCATTTCTTAGCTCTTCTTGTCTATGTGGATGATATTATTGTTACTAGAAGTAATATATAAGCGATTGAAAAGTTTAAAGATTTTCTTAAAATAAGTTTATGATTAAGGATCTTGGTAAACTTAAATACTTTTTGGGAATTGAAGTTGTGGATACTGATAATGATATTTGCTTGTCTCAAAGAAAGTATTGCTTAGATCTTTTGTCTGACTTTGGTATGCTTGCTTGTAAGCCCTCTGCTATTCCTCTGTAGCAAAATCTCTCCTTTTCTAATGAACCAACTCTTAACGATCTTGAGATAATAATATCATTGAATACTGATTGTAGCAATCTTATACACGTAATTATAAAATATAATATGGAAGAAAATTACCAAACTACCCTTGACGACAAAGGTAGAAAGGAAAATCTTCACAAATAAAATAGTTTTATACGTATATTCAACCGGAGAAGTTTGATTCCCGGTGTCGTCTATTCCCCCAATGATTTTATGAGTGAAATTGAGACCACGTTTAGATGTTCGGATAAACAATGAATATTGAATTGGTAAACAAAATGGGGGGTGGGGGGGGGGGGGGGGGGGGGGGGGGGGGAGGGGAGGGGTGGGTTTTATTTGATTATCTATTTCTATGATACAAAAAAAAATAATAAATGATAAGCAAATGATAACAAATAAGTAACGAAAACAAATAACGAGAAATTAAAACTTTAACTAAAAAAAAGGGTGGGGGACGCAATAACATGAACGCATAAATGGTAATTAAAAAAAATAGGGTGGGGCTAAAAAAAAACCCACATTTCCAAAAATTAAACCCTAAAATGAATTTTTTTCTTTTTTAATAGACTTTAATTGACTATATAGTAAGTTTTAAGATAACTAGAACAAAAACGGATTGAGATGAGCTTAAAAACACGAAAAACGAGAAAGAAAACGAATCCCGTTCTTTAAAAATTGAAATTGTGCAATTTTAACCCTATGGAAACAAAACTATTTTTCCTAGAAACTATATGATAAAAGAAAATTTTCTAAAAAAGAATTATATATTTTTGATTATTTTTCTGTTTTTTATGATTTTTTAAAATTTTTAATAAAAATAAATGTTTAAAAATACTAAACTAATTATAAAAATTCTGAAAAAATTACGGAAAATAGCTTGAACTAAAAGGAATCTAAGAAAAATAAGCTTGGTTACACAGTTTTATGATATCGATAAGCTATGTAATAAGCTTAAACAGCTTATTGTACTAAAGAGGGAAAACGTATATAAGTAATAGATGTTGTGAATCCATAACGAAAAAGACCCCAGGGCACGTTGGTAGTGAGGTGTGGTGTGAGGCGTTTATAAGGGTTGAGGATGTTGAGGTCGGGGGTTCGAGCCTTGCTCACCCCCGATTTCCATCTTCCCCTTTTTTTTAATTTTTGAAAACTTATAAAAGCAAAGTTGTAGAAAAGATAAAAATAAACACTTTTAATAAAAGAAACTTTTTTTTTTTTTTTTTTTTATGAAAAGCACTAAATAAGCTGTAAAACAGCTTAAAACTTAACAAAGTACACTTAACTATATTTTTTTTTGGTATTTTTCAAAACTTAATAAGCTCAAAACTAAATTGAGCTTTACTAATGTAAAAATAAGCTACTAATATACTAATGAGCTAAACTGAAAAGGAAATAAGCACAAGGAAATAAGCACAAGGAAATAAGCAATGAACTGAAAATTGAAATAAGCACTTATAGAGAATTTTAAACCAAACAGCCATTTGAGGCAACTTTGAGCTGAAATTTAAGCTATCTAACAAAAGCTTTAAGCAAAACAGCTTATACCTACTTAGAGCTTATCCTAAAGACTACTTAAAATTGCATAGAAAACTCATTTTAAAATACAAATAAGTAAAGAAAAAGCACTATGAAAAAAGCTAATAGTTACTGACTTAGGAGCTTTTGGTTTAAATGAAAAAGCTAAAATAAGCTAACTCTGACTTTAAATATCTAAGAACAAATTTAATCTATCCTAAAGAGCTAGTCTAAGCAAAAATTAAGCTAAACCTACAAGCTATAAGCTACTATTCTCTAATAAGCACTTAATGAAACTCTTAGAACCAAACAGCCCTACAGGGATCTTTGAGCTTAATTTTCAATAAGCTCTTGGATCTCTGTGGGGATGTGGCTTACACAGGCTTATACTAGAGCTAATAAGCTACCTAAAACTGCTTTTAAAAATGAATTTTGAAATCAAAGTGTCTGATTAAAGAGCTAAATGAAAATATCCTAGAAACTCATAACATACTGAATTGGTTTTCTTTTGGATTTCAAAAAGACAAATGGCTTAATTGCCAGCTTAAAACAGATTGTTTAATAAACTAATTTTCAAAAACTAAATGCAAACACCTAAACTATGACCTATAATCTACTTGAGCTCAAAGTTTGGTAAGCTAAAAACTACTTTTACCTATTGATTTTTAAACTTGAAATTGGCTTTTTCCTGTTTTCCCTATCTGATGCGGTGTGCATATCTATGAACCAACCCCAATTTAAACAATTGCAGGCTCAAGACACTTAATCTAATTCTTATTTGACACCACATTAAAAACTAACAAGACTATTTTAAACATTGGAACTGATTAAAGCTATTAAAGCAAAGTGAGACTAGACAGATTTGAGCTATTAGTAAACCAACTAATGAAAACTAATTTAAAGCTAATCTAACTTATAAATCCTATTCAAAACTGATGATGTATAGTATGAGCACCAAGCTTACGGGGCTTAGTTTATAAATACGCATATATGGGCCCAGGCCCAATACAACAAATAGCTGGACTGCTAAGCCTGACAAGGGCCATGCTCCGGATATTTCAAAGACGCACGTGAGTATCTTCTCAGCCGCACCAGTGCGCATCCGCGGACAAACACTGACCGCGGAAGAACACTCGCGGCCGCAAATACGATTATACGTGGACCCTTGCCCAACAAGGGACCCACTCTAACCACCAATAGTTACAAGCGAAATACTAGGAAACCCTAATTTTAGGCTTGCCTATAAATAGGGGTCATTTCACACCCCCAAACAGGTACATTCTGTCTAATCATTAACTCACACTACATACTCTGACATTCTCTGACAACATGTGTACTTACTCTCACACCGGAGCTTAATCGCGGGGTTCGCCCTGCGGTAAGGCTAACGGTTTACTTTTAATTGTGCAGAAAACCACCACTTCTCTTGCTCTAGTACAAGATCAAGCATTCAAGTCATTTGGAGGCCCGACCCGACAAAGGACTTTTGACACTACTACCCCGGAACCCACATTAATTAGTACTAACCAAGTGCGCCATCCGTGGAACCCGAAAGCAACCATGATCTCTAAAAAAACTCATCATTGAGCACTCACGAAGCAAATCACAAACAACCCACGTCCGCCGTGAGTAACACAGGGGACGGAATGGTCCCCAGGTCTTGAAGAACCTATGTCGATGAGTTCTTAGGGAAATGTGCGTCAAAAAATTAATCACCATCTCTTGTACCGCTCATACGCCGAGAAAATGCGATAAAAGAAAAAGAGCAGAAAGACAAAGCTCAATGCTGTAAAAGCACGACCTGATCTATGGCGAATAGTTCCCGGGTTAAGATAAGCAGCCCTGAAGAATCGCACTTATCGTCTGAATCTAAGACACAACTGCCCGAAACAGAACACAGAAGAAGCGCGCGGAGAACAGGTATTACCCCGAAGCCCATCGCCACAGGCTCAGTGTATTCAAAAGAACTTAATATGAACATATCCCTTCTCCGCGGCCTCCGGCCACGGAATACGGAGGGCGTGTTTAATAGGTTGGGAAGAAAGGAACCAGCTAAACATCGCACATGTCCAAATAGTCGTCAACGGATCCCAAGCAAAAAGAACTGAGTAGAAGCAAGAAGGCGTTCATAAAAAACAAAAAAAAAGGGAACACCATCTCGTACGACCATCCAATATTCAAAAGTGAGATATGAAGGGGGTCATTGGAATCTAAAGCCACGATGGCCTGAAATCAAACACTATGAAGATGATCTCTCTCAGCCTTGGACATGTGAGTGAAAAGAAATCATTCACACCTCGAATCTGGCACTGTTAGTCCTCCCAGGACTAGATGCCCAGTCCCCACCATGTCCGAAACATACGATGGAAGCGGAGATCCGGAAGACCACTTAAAGTTATTTCAATCGGCCGCAAAAACAGAAGGTTGGGCAATGCCGACATGGTGTCACATGTTCAACTCAACCCTCACCGGGAATGCCAGAGTTTGGTTTGACAAGCTAAACCAAAAGAATCGACCGTAGTAGCTAATAAGATCTAAGGGACAAGGTACACAATACGCATTTTAGGGAAAACTATCTTCAGCAAACAAAGCACATCAAGGATCCGGTAGAGATACATCACATCAAGCAAAGAGACGGAGAATCTACGGAAGACTTCATGGAAAGATATAAGGCAGAAGTCCTGGACGTAGAAGGAGCTCCGGAGTGCATGAGAATCTCCGGGTTTATGCACGGAATAACTCACCCCGGGTTAATCAAGCGTCTATATGAAAGAATCCCGAGATCTGTGGACGAAATGTATAGAATGACTACGTCTTTCCTACAAGGGGAAGTTGCTGCACTCAGTCACGGCCGGAGAAAAGCATCTTCATCATGGAAACCGTCAGAGGGGGGGACAAACCGAATTTCAAGAAAGGCTTCAAAAATAAACAAAGACCGGATCGTAAGCCAGATAGATTCTCACTCCTCACCAAAACACCAAAAGAAATTTTCGCTCTGGAAAAAGGAAAGTTCAAAGCCCCACCCCCATGGTAACTCCAGTGGAAAAGAGGGATCCAAACAAATACTGCGAATTTCATTCAGATACGGGACATAACACAAACGAATGCATGCAGCTGAGAAAACAAATAGACGAAATGATCAAGGCCGGAAAATTGTCGCAATTCATCAAGGAATTAAAACAAAACGACAAGCCAAAAGCACCGAAAAAAGGGGAAGCGTCCGGAAAGGATAAACCTTTGACTATACTGATGATCCAACCATGGGAAAGGGTGGCCAAGCCCAGGATTACCCAGAGCTTCTCTCCGGAGACGGCAATGTCTTTCCCACCTCTGAGTGAAGAAGACGGGACGGAGAGCCCAATGATCGTCGAAGTCGAAATGGGCGGACACTTTGTGCATAGGGTATATATTGATGGTGGAGCATCCTCAGAAGTCTTGTATGAACATTGCTTCATAAAACTCCGCAAAGAGATAAGGGATCAAATGGTTCCGGCCACCACTCACCTTATCGGATTCAGCGGAGAGACCATTTGGCCGCTGGGCCAGATAGCCTTGCTAGTAAAAATAGGTGATGAAGTACACTCCACCTCCGCTTGGATGAACTTCATGGTTATCAGGTCACCATCCCAACACAATGCAATAATAGGCAGGCCGGGCATAAGAAAAATCCGCGCTGTACCATCAACAGCACACGGAATGTTGAAATTTCCCGTTGAAGGCGGCACGGTAACATTACAGAGTAGTAGGGTTATTCCTATGGAATGTGCTATGATCTCCGGACCTAGCATCCAGCCTCCCGCAGTAAACCAAGTACTGGAAGAGAAAATAAATATAGCAATCCACCCGGAGTACCCTGAACAGACAGTTGCCATAGGATCCACATTAACAGAAAAAGGACGCAAAGAACTATGTTCCTTGCTCAAACAAAACTTGGATATTTTCGCCTGGAAGCCAGCTGATATGACGGGTGTCCCACGAAACATTGCGAAACACCGCTTGAATATCCAGGAAGGATATTCACCAGTCAGGCAAAAGAAGAGAGGACAGGCACCGGAAAGAAATAAGGTAATCCAAGAAGAGGTGGAAAAGTTAGTGGACGCTGGAATAATGAAGGAGGTCCATTATCACAGTTGGCTCTCTAATCCGGTAATGGTCAAAAAGCATGACGGAACTTGGCGAATGTGCGTAGACTTTAAGGATCTTAACAACGCATGCCCCAAAGATTGTTATCCATTACCGGAAATAGACTGGAAGGTGGAGTCCCTCTTGGGTATTCTTCAAATGCTTCTTAGATGATACAAGGGTACCACCAATTAAGATGCAAAAGAGGATTAAGAAAAAACCGACGTTCATAAACAAGCCCAGAGGGGATATTTGCTATTCCAAGATGCCGTTCGGTTTAAAAAATGCCGGGTCAACATATCAACGCTTAGTGGATAAGGCATTCCAAAAGCAGATTGGACGCAACTTAGAGGTATATGTCGATGACCTGGTTATAAAGAGTCGCACGGAAGAAGAAGTCATCCAAGACATAACAGAAACATTCAAAACCCTTCGACAGATAAACATGAAATTGAACCCAAAGAAATGCACCTTCGGAATGCAGGAAGGAATGTTCTTAGGTTACAAAGTAAGCACCAACGGGTTGAGAGCATGTCCAGAAAAAGCAGACGCAGTCCTTAGCTTACCATCTCCGAGATGCATCAAGGACGTGCAGAAGTTAAATGGAAAATTAGCAAGCTTAAACAGATTCTTGTCAAAATCAGCGGAAAAATCGTTACCTTTTTTCAAAACCTTGAAAAAATGCACAAAAAAGAGTGATTTTCAATGACACCGAAGCCAACGAGGATGATGAAAGAGGCCTTCAAGCAAATGAAAAAACTTATTGCGAAACTCCCAACACTAACCGCACCAAGGGAAAACGAGGAATTAATCATATACTTGGCTGCAGCAAAAGAAGCTATCAGCGCGGTCTTGATGACGGACAGAGAAGACAGGCAAACACCAGTATATTTTGTAAGCCGCACTCTACGAGGCCCGGAAGTCAACTATACCCCTATGGAAAAGTTGGTGTTAGCCTTGCTCAGTGCAAGCAAACGATTGAAAAGATACTTCCAAGCACACACAGTCGTTGTAATAACAAATCAACCGATGAAGCAACTGTTGTCAAGTTCAGAAATATCCAGAAGGATGCTGAAGTGGAAGTTTGAGTTAGAAGGATATGACATCCAATATAGACTAAGGACCGCAATCAAAGGCCAAATATTGGCAGATTTTATTGTGGAACGACCGGAAGAAGAGTCTCCGGACGAACTCATGGCAGAACCGGAAGTACTACCGGAGCCGTGGACGTTGTTCACAGACGGCTCGTCCTGCGTAGACGGCTCCGGGGCAGGCCTAATACTAACAAATCCGGAAGGGGCAGAATTTACATACGCCATGAGGTTTAGATTCGATGCCACTAACAATGAAGCCGAATATGAAGCACTAATAGCCGGTCTCCGGATCGCAGAAAAAATGGGTATAAAGAACTTGCAAGCAAATGTTGACTCAAAACTTGTGGCCAATCAAGTTAACGGCTCTTACATCGCCAAAGAGTCAGGCATTAAAATGGTTCAGTACTTAAACAAAGTAAAAACACTGGCAAAAAGCTTTTTTTTTTTTTTTTTTTTTTTTTTTTTTTTTTTTCAAGGAATTTTCCATCAAACAAATACCACGAAGTAAAAACAAAAAAGCGGACGCCCTGAGCAAGATCGCTTCCACAAGCTTCGCGCATCTCAACAAACAGGTGCTCCTGAAAGAATTGAAGGAAAAATCCATAGAGGAAAAGGAAATTCTTGTCATAGTAGAAGAAGAAGGCAATACATGGATGACACCCATATGCGAGTACCTGACAAAAGAAATCCTTCCGGAGGATAAAAAGAAGGCCAGAGCGGTACGGCGGAAAGCGGCCAAGTATGCCATGATCAATGGAACCCTATACAAGAAGTCCTTTTTAGGACCATGGCTTCGGTGCGTCGGACCACTCCAAGCAAACTATGTCCTAAGGGAAATACATGAGGGATCGTGCAGCATGCATTCCGGCCCTAGATCTGTAGTTGCCAAAGCAATCCAAACAGGATATTACTGGCCAACAATGCATATGGATGCAAGGAACTTGATAAGAGAATGCAATGACTGTCAAATACACCGTCCCGTCCCAAGAAATCCGCAGCAGAACTTGACCCCCATCACGTCTCCATGGCCGTTTTATAAGTGGGGGATGGACATAGCCGGACCTTTCCCGGAAGGACCAGGTAAAGTCAAATTCTTAATTGTTGCTATCGACTATTTCACTAAATGGATTGAGGCAAAGGCCGTCGCAACCATCACCGGCAATCAAGTGAAGAAGTTCGTATGGGATAACATTGGTCCTGTAATTTGGCCTACCGGGGTAGACAGATCAATAATGGAAAGCAGTTCCTGATAATCCATTCAAAAGATTGTGAGAGGAAACTGTGCATACCGCCAATGCTTACGCTTCTGTGAAACACAGGGGGAAAACACGCAAGAAATGGCCTAGTGAAAGAGCAAATAGAAGTTTAGGAGAAGGAATAAAGGAAAGGCTTGAATGAAAAACGCAAACAGGATTGGATAGAAGAACTGTCCGCATGTCCTATGGGCCCGACCGTGATATTGAATCAAGTCAAGTAACGGGAAATCTCATTCCGTTGACATACGGCACGGAAGCCGTCAAACCCGCGGAATTAGGCATGCCAAATACTTCGCATTCGCTGAGATAGACAAGCTAAAAACAAGAGATGAAGCCTGGAATCCACTTGGACCTCATAGAAGAAAAAAGGAGCAGAGCAGCAAATACAAGAAGCAAAGAGCAAGAAAAAGATGGAAAAATATTACAACTCAAGAGTCCGCGGAACAAGTTTCAAACCGGGTGATATGGTCTACCGTAGCAATGAAGCAAGTCATGCTAAGGACGAAGGCAAACTTGGACCCAAGTGGGAGGGACCATACGAAGTTAAAGAGTCGCTTGGAAAGGGAGCTTACAAACTCAAAGACCGCAAAGGAAATGAAATGCCGAGGACATGGAACATTTGTAATCTCAAAAAATGTTATATACATGAAGTGTAAGAACTTGCCCGGCACATACGATGCTCCGAAGGGCAATATCTTTATTTGCATTTTGTAATATGTTGAATTTTAATGAAAAGTGGGGATTAGCTACCCCCACAAGTTTTTAATTTTTTAAATTGTCTTTACTTTGCAAAATTATATTAATTGTTAAGACGCGCATGCTAGGAGCCACGCTCCACAAAAATATTATCCCGTATAATAAAGGATTGAGCAACCTCAAAATCAGCTCAGGTGCATAAGAGGTATTGCAAGCCCAGCACCGGGAGAATAACCCACAAATATTCACAAGACTATCCTACTAAAAGTATCACACGTGATATAAAAAGATAGCAACAACATTTATACATAACGGATATATCCAAAAATTGTTGAAAAGACGGTTAAATACCGCAACAAAAAGGCCACATACGGCCGCAGTATACACCATAAAAGGATATTTTAATTACAGGAAAAACCGCAAGGTCACATACGACCGCGGGAGAAAAACAAATACACTTACAAAACAGCATCCCTAGCCTCATCATCCAATTGGGAAAACGTAAGGCCACCTCCGGCCAAAGCATCGATCCTTCCTTCGCTTTCCGAGCCTAGGGCAGCGTTCTCCGGAACCACATCCGATGAATCCGGCTTATCGTAATCTTCTACAGAAACAGAAGGTTCAGCATGAGGAATAATGACCACAGTAGATAGCACGTTAGTAGAGGGAACCTCAGCAGGTGGTTCAATCAAAGCCTCGGCAGATAAAGGATCATCAATGGACACAAATACGTCTTTCAAAAAGGGGAGACGTTCAATAAGATTCCTTTCCATTTTTTCCACTCGCCCACGGCAAATATCCAAAGCAACGGACAAGGCTTGGCTCCCAATTACGACCCTATCCTGCTTATGGTGGACGGGAACCATTAGCTGATTAACATTGGGTTGAAGATCGGTCATACCTAAGGTCTCAGCCACGGTGTCGTCCAAACGGAGAAAAGATCCCATAAATAAACCCAAGAGTACTGGCATCATTCTTGTTGAAAAGCTCTTGAAGAAGTGGAAAGTTAAGGTCACGAAGATCACAGATAGCAGAATTAAAATCATTCTCCGCAGAGGGAATATAAGCTTTGAGATCAGTCAAACATCTGCCAGCCTGCCCATGCTCAATCCCTGCGGCTAGGCCCTCCTGCATCCCTTTCTCTATTGCACGACCAAAGGCATGACCAAGAGCCTCCATGTACTCAGCTGAATTAAGATACTTAACCACAAGAAGCTTCATCCCATGAGTCAGTAACCATCTTCGCCCCGCAACGACATTGAGGAGGTGCAGATGGAAACTCTCCTAAAAGTGCATGCAACACCGGGTAAAATCAGCATCGATCTCGGCCAACCTAGTCCTGAGAGGTCCCATAAGATTGTCTTGAAATTCCTCTAATTGTGTTAAGCTCCCCTCATACGTCTCTAGCTTCTCACAGAGATCCGTGGAAGAAATTTCCAGCTCATGCACCTAAAAAATATATATATACATGAGGAGAGGAGAATACAAAATTGTGAAGAAAATAGTTAAGAACAAAAAAACTATCCTGATCAATCAAGACTTGGTTCTGCACGGGAGAGACTTCAAAGAAGAAGAAGACGCTCCAAAGTCAAAAGCTCATGAACTTTTTCAGCAATAGAGACTCAAGCCCGTCACTTTTAGCTTTAAGAATTACATCTTGCTCAAGAAGGCTTGTGGTCTTGGCGAAGCAACTTCGCCTCCGGAAGTGAGTTCTCGGCGGCGCTCAATGCCATAAACCTGAGCACAAGGGAGATGGGTTTACCGGACACTCCTCGGACTCCTCCTTTGCCTTGAGCAAATGAGACTATCAATCTTCAATCTCTTTGACTTCGCCTCCAACAAGAAGATAATTTTTCTCCTCCGCTAGAGATCATCCATTTCCTCTTCCCAAGATGTAATACTTCCGTACTCATCCTTACCTCGGAACTCAAACTCAAATTACGAGCAGCTGATACATTGAACTCAGTAAATAATTGCTCATGCTCCATTCCACGGACAGTTTTAAAAAAGGCAGGAGGAGTGAAGTGATCAATCATATTGGCACACAAACGCCCATCATTCATCTCAAAACCCTTGGTCACCGTCCACTAAACGTTAGACAGGAACATAGATGTATCCCCCGTGCCGGCAAGTACTACATTCTCTTTCCGCACGGATGCTCCCGGCTTCAAAACCACTATCCGATCTCCCTGTAAAAAGACTAAGAGTACGATCCGTCTTCTCAGATGAGCTTGAAGAACCAAAAACGGATGGATGCGGTACACTCTTATCTTTGCCAATGTCAGCAGGAATAGCCACCGTGGTAGCAACAGTGATAGCCTCAGTCATAACCGGAGCAGCAGACCTGACAAGAGAATCAACTTCAGGACCCGCAGAATTAGCGCTTGAGTGATGAGATGAATCAGAGAGGACTACGAACCTTGCAGAAGGACCTATGGTTCGCAAGGAGGGGCCAGTCACAGAGTCAGTACGATCTCCGCCCTCCTCCAAGGGTGAAGCTATCACGGAAGAAGTAATAAAGGGTAAGGTAGGAAGAGCTGGAACACCCCGCTCTACCGTTAAGCGAGAATATTGAAGCAACCTGTTAAGAGCACTAAGAGACTTACCTCCAGTGACGGAACCACCAGCAGTCCCATAATCGACCCTTAATCTTTTGGGTGGATGGGAAGAAACAGGCAGTCCTTCACTATCATAGATTACTCTCTTCTTCTTCGAACGATTGGGCTTAGGAACTTCAGCTTCAACAAGATCGGTAACAGGCACGGATGGCTCAACATTTTCCTGGCCAACAGCGGAATCAAATCCCCTGGATCTCCCACCAACACCAACACTTTGCATCACCAAAATTCCCTCTTCCGCCACACTAGTAGCCGTCAACATCTCCGGAGAACGGACCCACGGGAGTCGGAAGTAGGGTCACGGTGCGGTGTTTGGCCACAGTAACAATAGGTCTCTCATTTTCAGCTCTAGGTCTCTCAACAATCCTCACCTTGCGGGGATCAGCGATGCGGATGAAAGCATTCAAATCCATCACTACAAAAAACAAAACAACAGGCAAAAAAGATAAGAAAACAAGAAAAACAGGGAAAATGCAAACAATAATCAAGGTGCATATGAAAAGTAGAACCCACCCTCTCTGTCCTCATACTCAAAGCGGGGATAAGTATCTTTATTCAAAAGGTAATTACGGCTTATGCCAACCCAGCAAAGAAATTCTTTCGGGAACCTAAGGAACGGAGAGGCTTGAGCAATAAGAGTATTAATATGCTCCACATTATATTCAGCGGGGGCAGGAGCTCGATCCTTGACAATATTGGAACCCGAAAACCAACTAAACCGAGCATTGGCAGGAACCACAAACTCATCAACCCAGAAAAAATGATCATTCCAATTCTTCACGGAATCTAAATTCTTGGAGTAACAAGCACGGACATTTGGACGCTTAGTGAACCCAAACCATCCATTTTTGTAATTATGTGTATAAAAGTAGCAAAACAAACTGACATCAGGTTCAATATTGCAAACGCGGCACAAGATTTCAAAATGAGAAACATTGGCAGATCCAAACACGGATAATTGGGAAAATGGAATGAGGAAATGGGTGAGAACAGACACGAAGAAGGTAGAAAAAGGGATACGGTAGTTGGCATAATCAAAGAATCGGGTGTACATTCCAACTTTACCAGCTGGTCTTTCATGCATAGTTGCATCAGAGCTTGGCAGTTGAGGATGGACTTCCTCGGGAACAAAATATTTAGCACAAATGGCATCAAGGTGTTCTTGTGTAAGAACACATTTGATAGATGTAATACTGCCCATAATAAAAGAGAAGCAAAGAGATTAACCTGAATCAAGAAGAAAGACTAGAATAAGGGGGGCTATGCAACTAGAAAACCTTGAAATTTATCAACAATGGTAGAAGAGTGAAAGAGATGAAAAAAGAAATAGTAAAGCACGAATCGGCTATTTATACCCATGGTATATTTAAGTTAGGTTAAGGTAGGATGATGACACGTGCCAAGACACTTCCCAATCAACGGCGAAAAAACATAGTAAAAAGATGATGATACAGCTGGATAATGGGAACCCAGCGTCAAATCATAGCAGAAGACAAGGGACATGAAGATCCCACTAACACAGACAAACTGCCAAAATACTTTATGCATTGTATCTATAACCATCTTCTAGCTTCACTAGTCACCTCAAGTTTGTATGTTTACTATTTGGAAAATTTTTTTACATACACAGATAAGTTAAAATATAGAATTAAATGAAAGGAAAAACACTTTATGATGACGTATAATATGAGCACCAAGCTTACTGGGCTTAGTTCATAATATACGCACATGGGCCCAGGCCCAATACAATAAATAGCCGGACTGCTAAGCCTAACAAGGGTCATGCTCCGGATATTCCAAAGACGCACGTGAGTGTCTTCAAAGCCGCACCTGTTGCATCTCCGCGGACAAACACTGACCGCGGAAGAACACTCGCGTCCGCAAACACGATTACACGTGGACCCTTGCCCGACAAGGGACCCACTCCGGCCACCAACAGTTACAAGCGAAATACTAGGGAACCCTAGTATTGGGCTTGCCTATAAATAGGGGCCATCTCACACCCCAAAAAGGTACATTCTGTCTAATCATTAATACACACATACTCTGACATTCTCTGACAAACATGTGTACTTACTCTCACGCCGGAGCTTAATCGCGGGGTCCGCCCTGCGGTAAGGCTAACGGTTTACTCTCATTTGTGCAGATTATCTCTTCATCACTTGGATTAGTGCAAGATCTACGTCACAACCCATTTATTGGCCCAGCCCAATAAATAATATAGACCCATATTCACCCCCATACACGGTTTTTGTACTAACAAGTTGGCGCCATCCGTGGGACCGATATAACTGCGTTCCTTGAAAATACTCACCATGAGCAATCACGAACAACCTACCCCTAGCCATCCCAGGTCTGATGTGCGGAATACGATAGGGAAGGACAAACAAACCCCCCAGGGCTCCGCGAGAACTACATCCGCTGTAGATCTCGAAGAGTTCTGCGAAAAGCACTATGAGAAACTACTACCAATCATGGCGGATAAGTATGAGTATGAGAAGAGAAAGAAAGAAAAGCTGGAGGAAGTAAAAGCAAGGCTCGACTTTGGCGACGCCCGGAAGAAGAGCACTAGGGCACAAGAATCGGCGTATTCTGAGTCCAGGACAATATCACCAAGAAGACAGAGACGCTCTCGTAGCCCGCGCCACAATCCTAGTGTCTTCACTAGGTTGAGGCGCGAAAGGTCAAGATCGCCGCGGCATGAATATAAGAATAAGGAAAGAAGGGAGAGCACCGTGTTCAAGAGGACGGAGTACCTCTGTGCATTCTGATAGCCGTCAGGAAAGCTCAAGGTATACGGAAAATTACTCTGAAAGTGAAGATAGTGAAGGCGGGCATTGGAAGTCTAAATTACGAAGGAAAAAATCCAGTGTTGAAGATGATGATCTATCTGTTCGGTTCCGATTTACCACTTCACTTCATAACCCGAAACACGATTCAATCACGAAACTAGAAATGAGGAAGAGATGTAGAGAGTTGAGAGAGAAAAAGAATTTTAGATATATGAAATTAGATATATTCTAAAAAATGAAAATATCTATATATATATTTAGATATTTAGAAAATATCTAAATATATATATATACCCCTACACATTTAATGTGACGCGCGGGATATTTAACTAGGACCCGGGCTCGGGTTGGATCACTTAAACTATTTCAATCTTGCCCAAAAATAGAAGGTTGAGCAGATGCCGACGTGTGCCACATATCAACTCAACCCTCATCGGTAATGCTAGAGTTTGGTTTGACAAGCTACAAAAAGAGCGATCGATATCTATGAAGATCTAGAGAACACGTTAGGGACAAATAAAAACTACCTTCAGCTAAACAAAGCACACAGGATCCGGTGAGATACATCACATCAAGCAAAGAGACGTGAAGTCTACGGAAGACTTCATGGAAAGATATAAGGCAGAAGTCCTGGACGTAGAAGGAGCTCCAAATGCAATGATAAAATCTCCAGGTTTATGCACGGAATAACCCCACCCTGGGTTAATCAACGCGCTATAATAAGAATTCGAGATCCTATGGACGAAATGTATAGAATGACTACGTCTTTCCTACAAGGGGAAGTTGCTGCACTCAGTCACGGCCAGAGAAAAGCATCTTCATCATGGAAACCGTCAGAGGGGGGGGGGGGGGAACAAACCGAATTTCAAGAAAGGCTTCAAAAAAACAAAACACAGTAGACCGATTCGTAACCAATAGAATTTTCACTCCTCACAAAAACACCAAAAGAAATATTTCCGGCTCAGGAAAAAAGGAAAGTTCAAAGCCCCACCCCCAATGGTAACTCCTGTGGAAAAAAGGGATCCGAACAAATACTGCGAATTTCATTCAGATACGGGACATAGCACGGACGAAAGCTGCAAACTGATCTGAGAACGCCCAATAGTAGGAATCAGTTGCATCCTAACAGTGTTGCTATGCCCGCAAGCTTCGCTGGGAATGTTGGACCGGCGGCGTTTTTGGTTACCTGTGTTTATGTAAAAAAAAGGTTAATGATCGTTTTCGTAATTTGACACATAGTGCGAGGGGGTATTTCATAAATATTTGAGGGGCTATATCGTAAATACCAAAAAAAATGAGTCGGGTCGGACCGGGTCGGGTCAACCCGGCAATTTAAATGCAAGTGTTCCTCATTTTTGTATGTTTATATAATTAGATTTTATTAACAAAGGATAAGCATCATTCTTTTTTAAAAGAGGAATTTAACTTTCGTTCTTTAGGTTATAAAAGTGGTTGCAAAACTCTTTTACTTCCGGTTATTAAAACTAGAGATATGGATCATGTAGAAAAATAGAGAATCGAGTGAGCGAAATATGGTGCCAAACATAACAAATATCGTTTGAATAGTGGTGTCTTCCATTGTATTTTGTATCTTTTTACGGTTTGTATCTATGTGTCATGGCTGTTTGTTATCATCTCGGAAAATAAATTGAGATCAACTAGTCTCAAACTACAAATAATATGTACTGTAGTTTAATATGTACTGTAGTTTGGTTAGACATGTAATTTTAGTGACAATTACCAGGTTTTTTGTTCTTTCTAATAATGGAGTTGATAGTATCTCCATGGTATTTTGTTTGTTTTCTCTTTGCTTTTTTAGGGAATCAGACAAGAGGTTGAAAACTAGTCGTATACAATACAACTCACTTAATTGATTTCGTTGCAAAGTGAGTGTAACCTATGGGTATACCTCCTCCCGTCACAAAATTGGTGTAACTCGGGTAAAAAACACAATAGAGTTTAAAAATATGCATTTATTATTGTTTTTTTTTCTTATTTTTTGGCAGAATAACAATTTTATCTTTAGTTAATTGATTAAAGTCTTCTTTAAAGCTTTTAATAAAGTCTTCTTAGCCATTACTGTTTTTTTTCCTTATTTTTTGGCAGAATGACAATTTTATCTTTAGTTAATTGATTAAAGTTTTTCTTAGCCATTACACCTAGCAGCTCACTTAATTGATTTCGTGCGAAGTGAGTGTACGTAGGGTATACCTCTCCGTCTCAAAATTGGTGTACTCGGTAAAAACACATAGTTTAAAAATGTGCATTTATTACTGTTTTTTGGCAGAATGACAATTTTATCTTTAATTAATTTATTAAAGTCTTCTTTAAAGCTTTTAATAAAGTCTTTCTTAGTCATTACTGTTTTTTTCTTATTTTTTGGCAGAATGACAATTTTATCTTTAGTTAATTGATTAAAGTTTTTCTTAGCCATTACACCTAGCAGCTCACTTAATTGATTTCGTGCGAAGTGATTGTACGTAGGGTATACTCTCTCCGTCTCAAAATTGGTGTACTCGGTAAAAACACATAGTTTAAAAATGTGCATTTATTATTGTTTTTTGGCAGAATGACAATTTTATCTTTAATTAATTTATTAAAGTCTTCTTTAAAGCTTTTAATAAAGTCTTTTTAGCCATTACTGTTTTTTTTCTTATTTTTTGACAGAATGACAATTTTATCTTTAATTAATTGATTAAAGTTTTTCTTAACCAAATAAAAAATTAAACTTTTGAAGCCTAAAATCTTAACCAAAACACGGATCTTAACCTAAAATCTCGAAAACAAAGCACTTGCCTCAAATCATATATCTAATACATGAATCTGTTTTTTTTTAAACTAAATCACGTGCCTAGTAAAAAGTTGAACTATAGTAGGAAAAAGAAAGTCGTCTAGACACATGAAAGGGATATCGATAACGTAAAGAGGTACCGGTGAGCAGTGGCGGAACCAAAAAACTAACTTACGGGGGGCAAAAAAAAATAGCGATTATACATAGACAAAAACTATAATTTTCTAAAGGAAGGAAAATAATGAATAACAAAGTTACTACCAAAAAGAATGTTTAGAAAAAGTTGTAGAAAAATGGGTCACTAATTCGTTATCATGTTTTTGGGCTAAATGGGCCACTATTAATTAATATATATACTAAAAATGAAGAAATACGATGTCGTATTTCAATGCCCAAAAGACTCAGCACACACACGACCCAAACTAGAAAAAAATTTCTTGCCGGCCCAAATTGTATTAAAAAAAATTACAAAACGGCCCCTCAACTTTTAACTATTTACGACTTTTTTATACAATAAACTTTATTTATCAAATACATAACACATATCTACCGATCCATTCGGATAAAAATACCCGCGAAAAAATCTTCGAATTGCGAACAAAACGAGCCCAATATTGCAATGCTTCCGACTTACGCACGATTTTATAAAAAAATTTAACGATTCATTCAAATCAAAAAATACCAGCGAAAAGTTTTTCGAATTGCGAACAAAACGAGCCCAATTTTGCAATGCTTCTGACTTACGCATGATTTTATAGAAAATGTTGAAGTTTAGTATTCCGTGATTGTTAAAAAAAACGTCAGCGAAATAAAAAACATGTGTTGTATACTAGTCAGGCCCGCCGCAACGCGTGGACAGATTTCCACTCAATATTTATTCGAAACAGATTTGCGGAAAATTATGCTCAGCGGCAACGCGCGACCTATGTAATCAAATCGCACAAAATAAGCTCTGCCGCGACGCGCGGGAGGTCCAACTCTTATGCAATACAAAACCGCCCTACGCTAAGCAAAAAAAATTTATGTACATATATATTGAAAAAAAATAACGCCCCGCAGCAACGCGCGAGCAATCAAGATTAAAGCGCAAAAATTAACCCAGTCAAATGTCGATTATGTGCATGAGGAGACGTTATTAGCCTGTGGTTTTAGATAGCGGATGAGAACTAGAAGCAGGGGCGGATACACATGAGATGTTTGGGAGGCGGTGTCTTTCATGATTCGCCAAATCAAATCGATTTTTAATGTAATTTTTATTGACATGTTTATTAAAGTGCACCTCTTTATAAAATTAAATTGGCCCTCACTTAAAGCCAAACAATGTAAAAGTCTTATATCTCTATATTCATCTTTGTGCGCATAACGACTTTTATCAAAGAATTTTTTTTACCCCATCTTTTAACTTTTTGATTCCGCCACGGACAAGAAGTACAAACTCAAATTGTGCATAAAATATTAGAGTACTCAAAATAGAAAAAAAAATAAGAAAGTAGAAAACTAATTGAAAATAGCGGTAGTGTCGTCTCTAGCATAATATAAGTTACTCTCTCCATCTCAAATTAATAGTTCATGTTTCTTTTTTGTGTTACAAATTTTAAAAGAGAAAACAATAATAAATGCACTTTTTTAAACTTTGTGTTTTTTGTTAAAGGACAATAATTTTAAGACAGAAAGAGTAGTATTTTCAAGGGACAAATCAGTTGGTAAAACAAGTATCATTAATATTGGAGTAAGCATTCAAGGTTCAAAAACCAAAACTGAATCGGAAACACAATAACCAAACCGAACCAAATTAAATATCCGATTTTCGGTTTCGATATTGTCTTGACAAAATAAAAACCGAAATAAACCAAAAACCGAATTCACATGAATATAATATTTTTTAAGCCTAATTTTTTTTGCTAAACTTTATATAATTAAATAAATAAATAAGTAATTCGGACAATTGAATTTGGTTTAGCTCGATTGTCGGTTTTACCCAATACCCGAAACAAATAAACCGATTAATAAGGCCGATTAGTGAAAACTAAGGCGGTTAATCTCCGCCTAGGCCGATTTTTGCAACACTGCCATTACGTACTAAATCAGGAAATTTTCAAAACAAAGGGGCTTGCCCGCGCTTCGCTGCGGGGGCGTTTCGCAACCCCCAGACATTTAAGCGAGCGTCAAATTTATGTGTCGGAAATGGATCCGGACGTGTTACATGAAGGGGTATTTGCAAACGGATAGTAGAAAAGTATGGGTTATTAGAATAGGAAAGTATGGGGTATTTACAAACGAACACGAAAGTACTCAAAGGTGACCCCATAATGATCAATATCTACGGTCTACAGCTGATCACTTTTAAAATAAAAAAGGAAGTTGCTTTGTTTGCTCGGTTTCGTGATAACGAGGAACCCGAGCACATGCTGACCACGCAATAGCGACACTGAGCCACAACGACCACGAGCAGCTCGGCGCCGAACAATTATAAACCCATTGCGGGCACTAAGTTATATTCAAACACCATTACACCAACAATCATTTTTCACTTTAATCATTCTCAGTTGACAAAATATCTTCAAGAACTAGCAAAAATATAATTGTAAAGCAAGTGAGCATGGTAAGGGTGGAAGGCGCACTAGCGGGAAACACTCAGGACTACGGGAGAGGACTTCCCCATGCTGCAACCCCAATTCATCCCTTGTGGGAAACCCGCGGGAAATCTAGTATATATTTATCCTGTGCGGCACCATAGTCTCGAAAAACAAGAGATAGTATTTTATTGTTTTGTGTGTGTATTGTGTACGCGTGTGTTTGTTTTTTGAGGTATTCTTAAATGATAAAAACTGAAAAATATTGAAAGAAAGACGTCAAACTAACGTAAAATTGACATGACGAGAAAAAACCGCTCACCACGAACTCCAAACGTGTAGTAAATTAAGGCTGGCATCACCTGATTAATTGCAAAACGGGTCCCTTGATGTAGTCAGAACTTAAGCCAAGATGTTGAAATGTCTAAAAAGTCTGGTCTCGTGTTAATGTTTGCACGTTAAGAATAACCAGTTTAAGATTAAAATACTAATTATAATTATGCGGCTTGCACTGCAAATGTTTGTTTATTACAACGTGGATGATGGCAAAAGGCAGACTCAATGCCGGTTTTGTTTGTTGTATAGGTATTGTGTCATGGTTAAAATATATTAGGACCTGCTAATGACCCGCAGCAAGACACCTGCTACAAAGCCATTTAATTTACTAAAGCTTTTTTCAAAGATCTTTCTATAGCAAGTGACTTTTTACCATTGCAATCAATGACGGGTAAAGTGCAATGGGTCACAACGGTATAAACACAAATGCGGAAGGCAAAACCTTCGTTTGACAACACTTACCCAAACCCGTATGAGAACCTAAGAGGAAGTAAACAAATAAGCAAAACTAAAAGCAACTCTAACCACCCCAAACAAATATCAATTCAACCAAAGTCCGCAGAATTAAAGATAATCAAACAACACACCAAGAACACCCAAGCTTTAGCATGGAAAAACCCCACAGTGTGTAAAAACCACGGATAACCTAGTGCCGCTTAGAAATCCACTAACAAGCAAGAAGGTAGCACCAAAGTCTTCTCTAGATAACAACTAGAGCATACAACAATCATCATAATCTTGGAATCAATATCAAGATAAAATGCAACAAGCAAGAAAAGAAAGGAAGAAAAACACCAAACAACCATGCAATCTGCCCGGGTAAGAAACAGAACTTTCGGACCTCAAAATCAAGAATCCAACGGTCAAAAACCTTACCCTATATATGCAAACTCCGGGGAATCGACGAAACACTGCTGCTAGGGGTCTGGGTGAATAAAGGGAATAAACTACCGAAAATCTTTTTTTTTTCTTTTCTTACTCTCTTCTCTCTTGTTTTTCACACTTTATAATGAGCATAAGGATGCCCTAAATAAGGACTTAAAATATTTTTGAAGAAAAAAAATTCAATTTAATACTCAAAATAATTTGATTGAAAAAATTAGTTATATATTATTATATTGGTTGAAAGGCTCTTATGTTAAGTTTGAGCATTTTTATCATCATCATATTATCATATTTAATATTTTTTTATATTTAAAAAAATAGCGACATAATTATCTCTAAACGTATTATTAATACGAAAGGAAAAGACGGAAAAATATATAATATAAAATAAAAAAAGGAATCAAAGGAAAAAAACAAAGTAAAAAAGCTAAAAGAAAGAAGGAAAAAAAAGAAGTAAAAAGTTCAAACACATTAAGAGGTAGTAAGACATCTCCTCCCCATCTTGTTGGGTAAGAGGTTTCAGTCTCTGACCGCCTCTGAACGAAAATAAAAAAACAAACGCACTTAATGATCAAAATGTCTGAACGAGACAGATTAAGAAGCTATTAAGAGGTATTTTTTTAAAAACAAACACCACCTTACTCTCACGCCGGAGCTTAATCGCGGGGTCCGCCTTGCGGTAAGGCTAATGGTTTACTTTTAATTGTGCAGAAAATCATCACTTCTCTTGCTCTAGTACAAGATCAAGCATTCAAGTCATTTGGAGGCCCGACCCGACAAAGGACTTTGACACTACTAAACCCGACACGAATTTTGTACTAACAGTATATATGAACTTCTTTATGCAACTAGCTAGTTAGCTTGCTAGATCTATATGTTAGTGTTGTGCTTTTGTTTAACTCGTTTGTTTTATTTCTCATGTTTATTTACGGGCATTGTTTCTTTAAACATGTAATAAGACCCGCGAAATGAAAATAAGAAATGAAATTAAGTGACTAAACAAATGTAATCCCATGTGTAACTTAACTTGTGACTAATGATAGACTGGGTGTATTTCGTTCAGTTTAACTATCATCGTAGTGTACGAGTACTTGAAGATCTTTTATTAAGTATTGAGATTTGTCTAAATGTAATGTATTACTACTAGTTTATAATAGTTGCATTGTGTATGCACTTATATATACGATAGCATAGATTGATGGACTATTATGATAAGAGACATGAAGATATGATAGTTCCTAATTTTATTATGGGTTTTGCTAACATGCTACTAAACCTAATGGGGCGATCTTTTGCGGTCGGTCGTCCCATGTGGCAATAAAAGGGACATGGTCACCCCACTACGCCGATCGAAGCAAGACCTGGTCACCCCTAACCTTTGCAAAGTTAGGGTCTTCTGCACGACCTTACAATTGGAGGAAGATTTCGTATTAAAAAAATTAACTCTTTCTTTTATATTTTTATTTAAAAAAAATAAACAATCCCCCATTCACTATAAAATCTTACTTTTTATACCATTTTTAATCACAAAACACATACATTTTATACACTTTCATTATCTTTTTTAAATGGCTTGTTAGATACCACATGGCGACAATGAAATCCAAGCTTTGGTTCAAAAACAAATTAATGAAGATATGGTTCATCAGAAAGCGATTCTGGATTTAGCCTTGCAATTTGATAATGCATGCACAACTAAAGAAGATCTTAGAAAAGCATACGAGAAATATAATCACATTCCACAAGAGAGTCGTGCTTTGATTTACATTTTCTTAAAAGAAGGTTCTAATAAAGATTACGAGCTAAATCTTTTTATGTACAAAAAGGCAGCAAAACTAGACAAACAAATGAATGCTAAGTTAGCTTGGATACATGAAAACTACAACCACCGCTCAAAAACCCATATAGGTGGTTCGTCATCACAGACACATGAGATTGGTGATGTATACCTTACTGCGAAAGAGTTACATCAACTACATCTAGATGAAGAAGCCTTAAGAGAAACACTAGAAGAACAAACAATGGATGAAAAGGCACGGTAGGAGAAGATTAGGCAAAAACAAGCTGATGATGATGAATACTTTATGGAATTTGGGGTGATGAGAATTGATTCAGATTACGAGTCATCAGATTAATAAACTAGAAACTATTTTAGTGTAATGTTGTTTTAATTTAATGTTTTAAATAAAGTATTGTATTTTAAATTCCGTTATTATATTTTCAAATTTTGAATTCCAACGGCTAATTTTTCGTTATAAATACCCCTACCATCTCCTCATTATATCACACAAATTCTTATCCAACTATCCATATGGATTCCAATTTTACTAACGAAAATGATCCATGGGAATACAGTCTTGATATAGACGATTCTGATCTCCATTTAACACTTGTTCTGCATTCGTCTAGTAGCGCACATGTTGAACCATCTCCATACACCCCAAATCCAGTTACCATAATACCCGGTCCTGCGGGTGTTATTCAGCTCTCTAATAGCATATGTGTTGAACCATCTTCCTCAACCCCAAACCCAATTAGGATAATACCCGCTCCTGCGGGTCTTGTTCAGCGAGCCAAGCTGCTTAAAGAAAATGTATTTATTCTTGATCCAGATGGGGCTTTAATGTCGACACAAGAATATATGCAGAAAGTTATTGAGGATGTGGGTGAGGATGCTGATTTTAACAGTGGGGCGTGGGTTAGCGCCACTAACTATGTGAATGCTTTTGGTGGCACTGTAACTGGATGTTTGGGAGACATCGACAACTTTCTTAAAAAGGGAAAACTTGAACAAGTTGTTGCAATAGTGAAGTCTTGTTCTCCGAATGCTCTTGGAGATTTAAATGTGACTCTGAAAGATCTATCGGGTACAGTACCTGGAACAATACACTACAAAGTCCTTGATGTGGGTAGTTATGAAAAGGATATTACAGTAGGAGCTGCTATGATACTTGCCAATGTCTCAGTTTTTACTCCTAAACCATCAAAGCATTACCTTAACATTACAAAAAGAAATGTGGTTGAGGTTTTCCGTAAGGATACGGTTTCATTAGCTTAACATTATTGTTATTCAATTCCGTAATGTAATTTTCAATTTCGTAATGTAATTTTCAATTCCATAATGTAATTTTCAATTCCGTAATGTAATTTTCAAATTTGAAATCAAACAACTACTATTCCAACGGATACTATTCGAACTATATGTTTTAAAACGTATCTGTGTTGTATTTTTAAATTCCGTCAAGTTCATGTTTTTTATTTCCGTAATTTTTTTCCGTCTTTTCTTCCGTGTATTTTTATTTCCGTATTTTAATTTGTAAAATGTTTAATTATTAATGTAATGTTTTTAAAAAAAATTTTTGTTCGTGTCCCTCTGGCGCACACCCTACATGTGTTTTGCACTGTTGGTCTAAGAGAGTAGAAAGCATATTGGCGCTATTGGCGGTGTCATATGCGGTCACCACTACATTCAGTCTTAAGGAAATACATCTCTTGCGTTTGATTATAGGTTTCTTATTCGCGTTGGTACGCCATTTTACGACACATAAAGTCATCTCATTTTTTTCTTCTTTTGTATATTAGTCGTTATTGCGTGTCTTTTTATTTTTAAAACTTAAAAAAAATTGTTTAATACTTGAATGACCCGAGACCTTTGGTCTAGTGGTATGTGAGTTCTTCAACAACATAAAGGTTGTAGGTTCAAGTTTCGTTGAAGACATTTATGAGATACATAATATAAGATAGGTGGTATAGGATGTGAAAAAAAATAATATTTAAAAAAAAGAACTAAACATATTCGATTTGACTTCAGTTCTACCGATAAAAAACCAAACCAAATCAAACCATCATACAGTCCACCAACTTTAAAAAATATGAGTCTGTTCCAAGTTGTTGGGAAGTGAGGTTAGAGCCTTAGGTGTAGTAACGCCGGCGTTGGCGTTGGCCGGCGTTGTCCGGCGTTACTACACCGCCGGAAGGCGTTGGCCAACGGCGTTGCCGAGCCAACGTGCGTTGGGTGTGTTTTTAAAAAAAAAAATTTATTTTACCTCCTTAACGGCTAGAATTTAAATTTTACTCTTTCCCTCTAATTTTAAAATGTTTCATTTTAGCCCCTAACGGCTAGTATTTATAAAAAATAAAATAAAAATAAAAAATTTAAAAAAATTTCATTTTACCCTCTAAAACGGCTGATTTAAAAAAAAAAATTCATTTTACCCCCCTCACTCAACTCACTATATATACAACACATTACCAAATACAAAATCACATACAAATTCACCACTCTTCAAATACAAACACACATATTTTTAGCAATAAAAAAAATGTCTGAATTTCCCAACAACGGTTTCATGAATCTCCTCACCAGGTCGATGAACCGCCCGAAAACATTGTCAACTGACCGGTAAAGCAATGTCACAACGGTATAAAACACAAAAAGCAGAAGCAAAACCTTCGTTTTACAAAGCACTTACCCCAAACCCGTATGAACTATGAGGAAGTAAACAAATAAGGCAAAACTAAAAGCAACTCTTAAACCAGACCCCCAAGCAATATCAAATCACACAAATCAGCAGGTAATTAAATATTAATCAAACACACAACCAAGAAAACAAGCTTTTTACTGAAAACCCCAAGTGGGTAAAAACCACAGGGGACATAAACCTAGTGCCTCTTAAATCCCACTATCAAGCAAGAGAGAACACAAAGTCTTCTCTAGATAACACTAGAGGCATACAACAATCATATAATCTTGGAATCAATATCAAGATATATGGCAACAAACAAAGAACAAGAAAGGAAGAATCTCACCAACATCTTCAAACTTCCCGGGTAAAACAACAGAACTTCCCCAGGCCATCAAATCAATAATCCACACGTCAAAAACCCCCTTATAGCAAGGGAAGCTTCAGTCTCAAATATCGTGACGAACCGTTGGTGCAAACTCCGTGAATCGACAAAAAAAAAAGAAAAAAATAGGGCAACACTGCCTCTGCTTAGGGTTTTTGGGTGATAAAGAAAGAAACTCCGAAAATCTTTCCTCATTTTTCTTTTCTTACTCTCTTCTCTCGCTTGTTTTTTCACCCTATATAATGAAGCAAAAGGATGCACTTAAAATAAGACTAAAAATGGACCCAAGATAGCCTCAATGTGTAGGGCTCTTAATTCCTCATGGACTAAGAAATACCCAACAAATCTCCCCCATTTTCTTCTATGAGGATGAGTTTCGCCACCCGGCGAACGACAATCAATCTTTCAACTTTTCTCATTGCTACATAAGCCTTCGACAACATATCGGAAGCATTACATGCCGTAAGAACTTTAATAAGTACAAACATACCATCTAATGGCAAACTCTAATCCCAATGATTACAAGATATCAATATGTTTTGTTTCTTTTATGAAACATCGAATTCTTAGCAAGTTTTGAATAGTCCTTGATAGGTCACAGAAACCGCATAACGTTGTTGCTTGAAACCAAGTTTCTTGCAAAACCTTTTCAACCACAATATTCTTTGCACGCTTGCCGATGCAGCCACAATACTCACTCTGTTGTAGACAAGGCCACACACTTTGCATCTTGATTTCCATGAAACAGCTCCCCTTGCAAAGGTCATCAAATATCCTAAGTAGGACTTCATTTTTGTCCCCTTATTTCCAGCCAAATCTGAGTCTGATAACCAACAAAGCATGGGTTTTTTCCCATTTCCAAATGTGATACCCAATTTGGAAGTACCTCGCAGATATTGAAATAATCCATTTACAGCAACCAATGCTTACATTACCCAGGAATTTGACAGGAAACCGACTGACAACACAAACCGCATGAGCAAATCCGCCTTTGTACACAACCAATAGCATCCATGTAACAACCAACCGCTGAGCATATGAAACTCCTAACATCTTTTCAATATTCTTCCATAAAAGAAGACAATCCTTACAGTAAGCTTAAAGTTGGGAGTTAATTGGAACTAACCACTTAAGCTTATCCATGTGAACAGCGCAACACCTTCTCAATGTAATTGCCTCTTGTGATATATGCAACTTCTTGGCACATCATCGCGAAAATCGAATCCAAGATTTGTTTTGTTGCCCCAAGTCATTCATAGCAAGGATTGCTCAAATCTTGCTTCAATTGGGCAATTCTTTCCAAAGTTCTTGCCAACATCAGCAAATTCATCAACATAGAGCAATAAGAATGATGAAGTCATCATCACCAAACCTCTGAAAAAAACACAATGGATCGAGACAAAGAGTCCTTTCGGAAGCCATGCTTCCCGATAACCGACCAAACTTCTTGAACCTACTGTCTCCGGTCTTGCTTCTAAACCATACAAACTCTTCTGAAGTCTACACACGTATCCTTTCCTTCCCCTTAACACCGAAACCCTTTTTAGTTGTTCCATATAGATTTCTTATTCAGATCAACCATAAGGAAAGCTGACTTGAACATCCATTTGGCTCCACCTCAAGATCGAGCTACCCGCCAAACCCATGAACAACTCGAATAGATCCATCAATCTTCACGACTGAGAGAAATCTCATCAAAATCAATACCTATCATCTGACTGAAAACTTTAATAACCACCAATCATGCCTTGTACCTCGGTCTAGGAGTATACACATCAGTCTTTCAAGTTTGTAAACCATTTATTTGTTTTTTCAAACTCTCAGAACTCTTTGCCCTAAGGCAACTTCGTCAACTCAAAGTATGTTCTCATACTAAGATTTCATCTCATCCTTCATGGCAATCACACATTTCTTTCTATGTGTTTCATCTCCATAGCTTCTGCATAACACTCGTGCTCTCCCCCATATAGTGAGAAAACATACTCATCCTGAAGAATATCTTGGGAAGGATGATATCTCTAGTGGACCGCGCCTTAGTGGAACAAATGGTGGCATAGGCACTCTGGCAACTCAGGATGAACCGTCTTCATCTAGTTTGGTTTGCTCTTGAGCATACAAGCATCATTAACACCATGTTTCTTCATCATTTTGTTCTTTATCATTCTGAATATCATCTCCAAACTGTGCATCAAAATGTATTGAGAAACAGATCAAGTCAATAGATCATCCATATGTTGAGATTGTCTCCTTCTCATCCATCTCACATCATTTAAATTTTGATCTTCGACAAACTCTACATCCTCGGCTAGCGAACAAGTTTCTTTTGTACTGGAGTCAAACAACCTGTACCCTAAGATCATCTTGACCATACCCGAAGAACCACCAAGCTTATTTCTTCACAGCACGCTTAGATCTATCATAACATGGAAATATGCACAGATGCCTTACATCCAAAGACTGGTAAATGATGGTATGAAACAATCTTTTGCCGCTCCAAACCCTGTCAGGAAACATACAAAACGCAACGGAACACAAGGGGATAAAATTATCACATTTACCGGCCAGTATTCAAAGCCTCACCCCAAAAAGAAGCAGGCAACCCTGCATGTGAAAGCAAACACCTGACTCTCTCAACCAAGGTTCTATTCATCCGCTCTACCAAGCCATTCAATTGCGGTGTCTTTGGTGGAGTCTTTTGATGCTGAATTCCATGCTCTTTACAATACGCGTCAAGGCCAATGTATACACCTCCATTATCACTACGGTCCGAATACATGTTAAGTTTTCTTCCCTGTCCTGCTGCCTCTCAACTAAAGCATTAACTGCTTAAACACATCCAATACTGATCTTTAAGTCTTCCAAGGTGTCAACTCAAACCTTCTTTAATGATCATCGATAAAGTTGAAAAAATACGACACCCTCCAAGTGTCTTAGTCTCATGGACCACAAACATCAGAATGTACAATCAACGTATTTCCTGTCCAAAAAGAAGACGACTCTAAAAAAGTCACTATAGTCTGCTTTCCTGCCAAACAGTGATAGCACTTCTTCAGTTAAATTATCAAGCACATCCGGAAACACATTCTTCTTTAGAAAGGAATAACATATCCCTTATTCACCCATGTGACCAAGTCTCTTAAGCCATAACCGGTCATAGTCATCTTGTCTATATGCCTTGGACAATGCTCTTGGAGATCTTCGGATGTGTCCATGAATAACTTGGATTCCCCTTTTTCTCTTGCAACAATCAATGGATCCGAGAATCACTTTCACACAAGCCATTACGCCCCAGAACGTTGTATAAAACCATCTTCACATCAAGAAGAACCTGTTGAGATATAATGAGTCTCATATCCGGACAAGACAAATTAACAAAAGTTACACAGTATGTCAAAAACCAATTCCATCCCTGTGTCACACTTCAAACAAATATCACCATACCAGCAATCTAGATAGCCCAGTATCAACCCATCCTAACACACCAAAATCATTGTTAAGAAATGTTAAAATATCCTACCAAACACAAAAATCATATTAAAAATGATTAAACCCATTTTAAAGCCTGTGTGTAAATGAAAAAATATTCTTTTCGTGTTTGCAACATGACACTAGCACACCACCTATCAAGAATCCAACTCGAATCAGCAAACAAAATAGCAAGGTAACCATATCAAAATCTGAACAAACAAAGAATTCAACTATGGTGGAATTTACTTCAGACTGTCATCACATCAAACATCCGTTTTCTGTTCTTTTCTTTCTGATTATTGTAGTTTATCGTCTTGTTCTCCTTTTTTAATTGTCTCAAATTCATTGTGTGTCCTTTCTTTGGCAGAGATAACATTCAAACATTCACAAATTTCCTTGGTCTAGAACTGCTACGATGATTACCTCTGTTACTCTCAGCCTCTACTTTACTTTCTCCCCCTGCATTTCTAAAGCATTAATAAAAGCCGTTTGGATGAGGAAATTTATTGATGGACTTGGAGATGTCGTGCCATCGAATAAAAGACCTATGGAGATGCTATGTGACAATGAGCCGAAAATAGCGATCGCCAATGATCCCGGAATCTTTAAGGGATCCAGACATTTTCAGAGGAAATATCACTACATTCGTGAAGTAATTCAAGAACGTGAGATTGTCCTTAAGAAAGTTCACACAGATGACAACGTAGCTGATCTGTTTATAAAACCAATGCCATTCAATAAGCATTATGAACATGCTATGGCGATTGGAATTGTTCCTGCTAGTAGTCTCATGTAAATCTGTGGTTTGTTAGTTAGTATTTGGATAATGGGATGTTAAACGATTGTTATTTCTTTTAAATGAATTAATATACATGGTATCTTGTTTTCATTTTTATAATAATTGTGTCTTATATTTGCATGTTTATATCCATGAATGACTTGTAACATTCTAAAGCTATATCCATTACCAGTTAACAATACGGGAGTATTGTTAAGATAAGGTAAATGCGAGTGTTTGGTTATATTATGGAGAATATGCAGTCAAAATAGAATTTGTTCCTCATCTTGAATTTGCTCATCTATACGTCAAGGGAGATCCATCAAGGTAGAATCTGATGGGTAAAGTGCAATGGGTCACAACGGTATAAATACAAATGCGGAAGCAAAACCTTCGTTTGACAGCACTTACCCAAACCCGTATGAACCTATGAGGAACTAAACAAATAAGGCAAACTAAAAGTAACTCTAACCAGCCCCCAAACAATATCAAATCAACCAAATCAGCAGGTATTAAAGATAATCAAACACACACCAAGAACACCAAGCTTTTAGCGTGGAAAACCCCAAAGTGGGTAAAAATCACGGGACACCTAGTGCCGCTTAAATCCACTATCAAGCAAGAGAGGTACATAAAGTCTTCTCTAGATAATACTAGAGGCATACAACAATCATCATAATCTTTGAATCAATATCAAGATATATGGCAACAAACAAAGAACAAGAAAGGAAGAATATCACCAAACAACTTGCAATCTGTCCGGGTAAGAAACAGAACTTCCAGGCCTCAAAATCAAGATCCCAACAGTCAAAACCTTCCTTTATATGCAAGGAAACTTCAGTACAAAAATCATGACGATCCGACGGTGCAAACTCCGGGGATCGACGAAACACTGCTGCTGGGTTTTGGGTGATAAGAACTCCGAAAATCTTCTT